>PTEX01000018.1:697328-707495 GCA_003342815.1 Eudromia elegans | reverse complement strand
GTCGCTACACTGCGTTGCCCCGGCCGGTGCGCGGTGGCGTGGCCGGGCCGGGCCTGCTCCCGCAGCGTGTATGTTTGGGTTCCTGCAGTAGCTGGYGGTGTGCTGGCGGAGGGAGAGGGACCTCGTCCACGCAGGCCGTGCGGGCGAGGAGGGCGGTGGGCACGCGGGTGCTGACTGCAGCTTGGGGCGCCGCGAGGAGCGGCGCGGGGGGCGTCACCCGCGGGTGTGAACGCACCGCGCGCCTTCCCACGCGCACGCCTGCACCCCTCGCACCCGCGGAGACACCGCCGGGCTTGCCCAGCCCGCTCCGGACCTGCACAGCCTTTACCGAGCTGCTTTCTCATATCCTGAGAAGTGCCTTTTCCCCACAAGAGAACCTAGACAGCTCCGATGCTGCTGCTTTAAAGTCYGTTTCACTTGTTGCCTCTGCCCCTCGAAGTTCATCTGCCCCCTCGGCAAGGTGGAGCAGCTTTCCAGTCGGCCCGGCAGGAGAGGCAGGGCCTGTCCTTGGGCACACCGGGAAAGGAGCTCACCTGGCAAGAGCCTGGTGCTGGACGTGGGGACAGAGCTCGCGCAAGCCGCACGCACAGCGCAAACGCCTTCCCCGCTAGTGCTAGTGCTAGCGCTAGTGCTAGTGCTAGTGCCAGGCTGCAGCCGCCGCTCCGGGGCTGCGTTGCGCTGGCCAGACAGGCCTTAAACCGCAGCCGTGCTGCTTGCGAGCTCACCGGGACGGCCCCTCCGTGCAGGCAGGAGGAGACGTGTGCAGGGCCGGAGGGAGCGCGGCGGGAGGCAGGCGGCAGGCGGGGGAGGTCTCTGTGGGCATGCACGGCTTCCTGTCACAAGCCTGCCTCCCGCTCCGCGGCCTCGTTCGAGTTCTCCACTTGCAGTTTTGGCACTGCCTGGATGCAGGAGCACTGTTGCTCTCCTGTACCTCATCCCCGCTGTTCAATGCAGAGCAAATATGCAGGTCACACGTCCGTGTACGCCCTCACACTGTGGCAGTGGCTGCATCTGAGCGTAGGGTGCAGCTGCAGATGGTGCTCCTGGTCCCCTGGCACTGTAGGGACCAACAACGGGTAGAATCTCACTGTGACTCTTGGATCTTTCATGTTCGCTATTTTGCCATCACAGCTGACCCCAACTGCMGCACAGAACCTGTGGTGCTGGAGAGTCATGCCAGTGTCTGTAAGCCTTGTGTCAAACCTTTCCCTGTGTTCCAGTGCAGGCTGCTCCCACACCCATAGAGTAAAGCGGAAAGGCTACCCGTTTATTCCCACTCACCCAGAATTTCTGCTTTCAGTGTTATGTACCCAGCAGTTACTGGACTACCACCTCCCCAAATGCCTCTAGCACTCTGCTGAAATCCTGTCACAGGCTGATATCTGAAATTCTTTTGCATGGATGAAACCAAGTATTAGGTGAAATCCATATTGGTGTAATCAGTACTTTCCTGGTGTAGTCAGTACTATCCCAACGTCCTCCAGATCGAAGACTGCTGATACAGAACAGGAATGTGATCTCCCCAGTGGACATGTATGCTCCCATCACATACCAAAGCATGCCCGTCSTGTCCTAGACCCCAGACACCTGTGTGGTTGTCCACACGGGATTCATTTTTCTGCTCGGCTATGCCCCTAGGGACAGTCACACCTCCATTATCTGGTGATACCCTGGCCCGGTGGTGCCTCAGATGCAGAGATGCTTCCAGGGCCAGCACAGGGCCAAGAGTGGTTCAGCTAAAGCAGAGCCTAAGCTGATAAGCCTGAAGAAGTGAGAGAACTCTGGAGATGCAGCTCAAGGTCCTTGATCCTAGTGTCCTCGTACGAAAAAGCTGCTGTTTCCTATGCAGTTAGTATAGATCTGACATATGTTCACTTACATGGGCTTGAAACGATTCCTGCCCGTAACAGGCTCCCCATGCTACGCTTTCTGGCAGGGCTTCTCAGTCCAGAGCTGGGGAAACGTACGGGAACGTGAGCTCAGCTAGAGGGAGTGACCTAACAGCCTCCCTGACACGCGCTTTGAACTTTCCAGAGCAGACGAGTGTTCTCCCAGGCTCGTCTCACGACGGCCCGGGTAGGAACTCGCGTCCTTGCCCCATAAGAGTCAGCTGTACAACCCAGACATCCAGGTCCAACCACCCTGTGTTCTGACCTTCTCGCTGCTACCCAGCTGACTTCTGACTTCTCACTGACACCTGGCTCCAGGTTCTTTCCAGTCGTCTTGCAGGTGTTTGTGCTTCTACTGTCCCTTTGGATAAGTTGAGTGGAAAATCTCAGGCCTGAACTTTGCTTGTCAGTCTACCTCTCTCTCTGCCTCCTGTTCTTTACTAAGCAAGGCTTGGGCCTCCGTTGAGGATCTCTTTCTGGCAGAAAAGTTCCTCTCTAGCCACACTGGTTTGGAACTTCCCATCTCATCACAGGGTTCAAACCCAGGCTGTTATATAGGTTTTTGAGGGAGGTGGTGGTGGAGAAAGTTCAGACATTTAAATACAACATGTGACCAATCTTTGTGTTCCAAATTTGCTTCTGAGAGTGAAAAAAAAAAAAAAAAAGAAAACCCAACGCCCTAATTCTGCCCTCTCTCCAGTTCCCTTTAAAGTGTGTCACTTGAAATAGTTAAAATTGCACAGAAAAACAAAAGAGAAAGGCATCTATTCCCACTAGAGGTCAGTGTCAACACACACCACTCAAAACTACCCGCATAAGAAGCCCAGTCCCAGAGACCAACAAGAAACCTAGCTCCGAAAGGTGGTCCCGCCACACTGCACTGCCTGGAGCTGTGGGACAGAGCTTGTCCCGGTAAGGACTCCCCAGGGGATCTGCAGCTCCCAAGGCTGGCCCTGGTAATGTACAGCCCTGAAGTGCAGCCCTTTAATTTCCTAAGCAAAATAAAGATCTCTGCACTTGACTTCTTGGCCTCAAACTCTTGTGCCATCCTCTTTTCCAYAGTTCCCCAGGCTGTTACCTTGGGGGAATAAATAGGATGAGTCTTGGCTACTTGCAGAAGGGGAGCTTATGCACAGTCTGTCTGGTCTGAAATTAACCAGGTACCTTAACTCTCAGCTGTATTTCCCCACCATGTTTAAACAGTGTCTGTACCTGAAACAATTATAAATAGTTATTGCGATAGTAATTCATATCAGAATTAGATCTGATGTGTCTGAATTTTAACAGATGGAACATTTGGGATTGTTGCTGAGTGTAAGGGGTTAGATCAGTATTTTAATAACTGTACACACAAGTCGTGGCTTCTACACCACAAATTCACCACTATAAATATAGATCTCTGGAGTCCAACAACTCCCCCTCCCCATGCCTGGTTCTGGTTATTTTCTCATTCATCACTGAGGTTAGGCTAATATCATCTTAAMTATTCATACTAAGCTTTACATGCTCTTTTCTATCACACTTTTACAATTTCTTTTTGGCCCTCCGCAGCACTARTCTGTTGTTATGAAAGAATCTTCAAAGTGAGACATTTTGGCTTTTGTGAATGTCTCACTTCATCACAGAATTGACCCAGAACTGCACGGTTTACTGAGTAATAAAGTAGGGCTCTAAATGCTGTCTCCTGGGGGCATCAGGAGAGTGCTGTGATAGCTGCGGAGCCTCTTTCAGAGCGCAAAACTTACTTGACCTAAGTGCAGCAGCACCACTGCTCCCTCCCGTGTGGGTTTTCCCCCATGCAAGCTGTCCACCACACAGCTGTAGTTCCACTGCAGCACAGGGCTGCCCTGTTTCCTAGGGATACTGTCCTATCCATCCTGTCTTCAGCAAGGGAGTTCCTGAGACCATCAGGAAGATGCTGAAGCCCMGTCTGGGGAAGCTCTAACCAAGTTTTCAACATCAGCGATGCCTTTGGGTATCACAAGCAGCAAGCTAGACCTCTACCTGAAATGCCAGCTCCAGGTCATCTTCTGAAGAAACTACATGTACCAGGCTCCTGACTTGGAGCAGAGACCACAGAAGCACAAGAAAAGCGACAAAAAAAAAGCAATAGGCTTTCTCCTTGCTTTGCTCTTCTGCATACCTCGTAGCAAACCAGTTGTGTGATACACCAAACTGGGTCACTTCACTTTCTGACCTAACAGAGTAAAGCAGGAACATGTTTCAAGGATTCAGCGCCTGGAGGCAGGCCCAAGTTTTCTAACAGATCAGGGTAAACTGGTTTCTCTCCAAGGATACCTCTCTGGGCACCTGTTCCAGTGCTTGACCATTTTTGTAATGAACATTTTTTCCCCACCAAGAGTTTTCCTCATTGCAGTTTTTGTTGGTTGCRTCTGGCGCTTTCATTGTGCACTCCGTGCACATTCCTATGATGCTATGGGAGCCACTACTTGAATAAGGTTCCCCAGACTGCAGCAGGAGATCAATTTTGTCTGTGTTTGGTAGGCAGCCAGCRAAGTTCTCAGCTAATGCGTTTCATGACAAGAACACTGTTGCACAGAGTACTGCAGCTGGAGAGGCAATTTCTAGCTCCCTCTGTCACTTGTGGTGGATAAGTACGCATGAAATGTAGGAAATTGGGCAGAAGGATGAATTAATCCTTTCAGTGGGGCTTGTATCTAGCTAATCCTGCTCTTGGCCACTGGTTGGCCATTGCATTCACTTCATGGTGCTTCATGATGTCATAGAAATGAAGGTGCACTAAAACAACAGAGCTTGCAAAGAGAATAGGACAGAGAATAYACAGACATTTTAACAAAACTTCATTATAAACATGATCGTCCTTGTGTAACTGTCAGCTCAGTGACTTTAGCAGCAATATTCGGTGTTCACATTTGTGTAAATAACTGGATAATCAGCGCTGGAGTAGGTATGTGAGTGTATCTGTGTGTGTTTGTGTGTGTGTCTGTGTGTTTTTCTTTCAACAGACCTTAGACTGTGGATCTGAGGGATCTACAGTCAAAACACTGTAGCCTGGGAAAATGCAGGACAGCCTGAAACCACGGGCTTGTTTGTACAGGGAAATAGCCTGAAAGACCTCAGCTGTGCAGACCTTGGCCTGCATTAACCTCAGCTAAGTCAGAGCACCCAACTAGGATCCCCAATCTGGCAATTTTGTGATGGGTTTAAGTTGGTCTGTGGAGAGGCTGCTGTTAAAAGGATCWGTCTTATCTGTCCTGTATTTCTGCCCACTATGGGATTCCTAGGCCACAGCTATGGGAGCTCCAGAGCTCTCCCAAGGGAGACGGCGCACGTAGCTATGAACAGGGGAAGATGGCRGCTGATCTTAGGCAACTGATAGTGAAATTCATGGTGAAACAATGCTCTAGGTGACAAATCTCATCATCTGGGCCTCCCTTTATACCTAGTGGTAGGGCAGCCTCACTCCAGGAGGGTGGTTGTGATGATTTTTGGCCATGAAGTTTGATGAAAAGCGCTGCCTCCCTCCTGTGGAGAGCAGCATGAGCTCTGTGCCCCAGCATGGGGCTGAGCCTTGTCCATGACTCCCTAAGCAGAGATGACCCAGCGGGAGCTACCTGGGAGGGCGCAGTAACCCCAGCTCCGYGCGCCAGCCCCCAGCTCACCCCGGCAGAGCGCGCAGAGCGGGGCCAGCCTCCGACACGGCCCGAGCGCGCACCGCCGGGCTGCCTCGCTGCTGCTCGCTGCCGGCAAGCCCGAGCTCGGAGCCGCGTCCCCGGACTCGGCGACAGAGCGGAGGAAGGCAACAAACTCTCATTAGTCTGTCCCTGCCCCAGCCCYGAGGCCCTCAGCTTGCCCAGCCCTCCGGGAAGCTACGCGGTGCTGCTGGAGAGGTGTAGCTCACGTCGGCTCGCCCGCGCCCTCGGGAGAGCTGAATCAGTAGCTGCCGCGCTGAATTAGAGCTTGTGTCGCCGTCCTTGCRTCAGAGTGATTTGGGAGCAGGCCTGGTAAAGGCACCCTGCTGTAACCGGGGAGCCCGGGGAGCAGTCGRGAGGGCAGAGCTGGCGCCGCGGTGGGAGCTGTTTATCTGCTCAGACACTCAGGAGCCCAGAGCGCCCGACGGGCAGGGGGCTGCTCCCCAAGGATGGAGGGAATGGGCCCAGTGAGGCCCACAGAGCCCCGCATGGGGAGGAAGTGATGGGGCGGCCTGTGGTGCCCAGGCAATGGGCTGCTCCTGGCGCCCTCAGCGCCCAGGACGTGCCCGGCCGCTGGGACAGGGCAGCAGCGCAGCCGGGCGGGGGCTTTGGGCCTGGGCGAAGGGAGGCGGCCTCCATGGRAGCTCCTGCAGTGACGGGAGGGCGACTGCCAGCAGGGACCTGTGTTCTGCTGCCGGGGAATCAACTCCCCACTCTACAGCCATTGACCCACTAAATTCTGTATGTGACTTGTTTCTGGGACTGGCTCCTTTCTGGGAGCGATAGACCGAAAGAAGAAAGGCAGAAAACAAAAAGAAAAACAAAACAACAAAACAAAATGAAAAATAACATTTGCAATTAGCTCAATTTCCCCAGCCATTTGGGGAAGTTTCCCCTGCTCAGCAGTTACACTGAACGAGACAGTTGTTTGAAGGCCGTCAAGCAGCATCCGGATAGCTGTGGATCCTCTTCTCGCTCCTGGAGGAGGGTGTGAGGGAGGGCGCTGGGGAGCTTGCGGGGCTGCCGCGGAGGGGAAACCAGTCRAATGCGAGCCCGGAGTCTCCGTGGAGCCTCACAGATCATCGTGATGGAGAAAGAGACTCCCACGGGGCTGGGTGGAAAATGCACGGGCTGCACACATGCAGTCTGCTGGAAAAGGAAGGATCAGAGCAGGAACCAAAGTGTTTCCAATGATGGCAGTTCCTGTGTGTGAGCTAATATCACTGAGTATGAGCTAGAAAAGCACCGCCACCCCCTCCATGGGTTTTCAAACTTTTCCAGTCTGTGGACACCGGAAACCTTACCGGTGGAGATGCAGACCCTGTCATTACGTTATGCTGAACGGGAGGTTTGCTTTTCTTAGCTACATCTAGCACATTCTCCAAGACACCTTAAGAATCTGATTCCCCCGTCACTAGTGATCGGGCCAGAGGAAAAGAACCCAATGGGTTTCAGCGGATTTCCTTCCCACAGGGAAACAAAAAGGTTGCAAAGAAGAGAAGATCGTGTTCATCTGAATCTCTTCCTGGCAGAGAAGAAGCCTGAATGTAGTCAAGAAAAATGTAAGGGCACAGCTGTCTCACTGTTCCTGTGAGGGGAGTGACTGCGAAAACACAGAGTTGTCAATAGTGCTGAGCAGCAAAGGCAGAGGGATATTGCTCAGCTGGACCTAGAAACGTCTTCTGTCACCCGCTCCTGCCGCTGCATTATCAAGGAGCAACGTAAGCGGAGCAACACATTCTGCAAGTGTCCTCAGGCCCTCAGTACAAAATATGCTTGAAATTTCTGAATATAATAGACTGGTTTCCAAGCTTAGAAAATACTGCATTGAACATAAGGGGATTCTTTGTTATATCTCTTTTTAAAAGAAAAAAAAAAAAAAAAAGAGAAGCATTTCAGGAGAAATCAGTGATTGCTTAGGAGCAAGAGACTAAGGGTTGGTCACATTTGCCCTGTATGAACATATGCAATGTGTTATATATATGTATGTGTGTGTATATATATATATGTATCTATATGTATGTATATACACATGCACCCATATAGGATGCTACAGAAATTTACTACAAATACAATTTTATGTCTAGGATACAGTCCCAGCACAAGAACAGGTATCCATACTCATCTGGTTTAAAATACAGCCTCTTTCAAAGTCAGTCTGGAAGCTAAATGTGAATTAACCACTTGGGTCTTCAGTAAACGCCAGAGGTAGAGACAGTGAGACTGTCTCTGGCTTGACACTTCATGGTAAACACTGTTAATATGACCTACTGTTTTATATCTGCTGAGAACAGATAAGGGTAGTGTGGTAGGTACAGGCTGTACCTGGAAAACAAACCCAGATACCTCCTCTAGTTCAGTTGCCCTCATATCCCCTTACAAGCTCCCCTACTTCTTTCAACCATTTTCTCACATCCGAAATGCCCCTGTACCAGCAATGCTTTGCTTTCCAACACGATCTTTCCGGAGAGCATCCCTGAACCTCCTAGGAAGACTGTGGAGGATTTTCACACACTAGAGCAAGGGTGTTTTTACCTTTTGYTCCCAAGAGGGTACTTGTGTGGTTAAGCAGTGGGTTATAGTCAGCACTCATTGCTTCTCTGATGGTGTCACAGACCAACCACAGCCATGGATGTTGGCATAGTCGTGGCACAGGGATTCTGAAAACTGACTGTTTAGGGGGACTGGGTTTTTATTGGCAGGGAGAAAGAGGACTAATTGCARGAAACCAGGTAAAACATTCCTTTCAACCAGAGAGAGACCTTTGTTCTTACCTTGTTGTCAGTCTGTAGCAGGGTGCCTTAGGGGGAAAAAAAATAGACCTCTGCATCCTGTGGTCTGGATCCTATCATCTGCTCTCTCCCGTGCTCTGGAGGGCGAGCTCTTGCGYCCTTTCCGACTCGTGTTATCAGCCATGCTCTCAGGTTCCTGTCTGAGGGGAGAACGTAAGAGTTTGCACAAGTTCAGTTCAGAGAGAGGAGGGCACAGAACCTCTTTGCGATTTCTCGACTCAAAAATAACACAGCAGATGATGTGCTTGGCAGTGCTGTCTCAAAGACACACAAAACATTTTGCCAGGGCCTAAATCCAAGATGCCTGATTGAAAAAAAAAAAAAAAAAAGAAAAAAAAAAGAAAAAAAAAAAGAGAGAAAGGGAGATAAAAGCTTCATCTATGGAGCCCACTGAGGCAGGATGTGTGGCTGGGCTTTCTCTGGATGGCTCCACCGAGAGGGTAGCAATACGTCTCCCAGTGGTTAGCCCGAGCAGGTAACACGTCAAAACAAGCAGGGAAAGGGGAGCTGCTTCTCGCAGGCTGTAGCTTTGCTGTGGAGCTCCGTGGCACGGACCTCTGCGCATGTTAAATTTAATGTGAATTCAAAAGGTGAATAGACAAATTAATTGGAGAAAAAGCCACCACAGCCTATTAAACACAAAMACACAAATCTTTATTCATCTGTTTTTTTCCTCCTCCTTTTGGGTGACTTCCCTGTCTTTAAGAAACAAACAAACAACCTCCCCAARRCCCCAAAACAACAGACATGTTCCTGCACAGTGATCCTTCCTAGGCATCTTTTGGTGCCTTTGTGAATCCTTCTTCCAGGAGTATTATGCCCATGACAGTGTAAAATGCAGACATGCATATATGTATGCAAATTATTTGCTTATGGCCATTAGTATGTATGGGGAAGCGCACAGCACTGCTACAGCAACCTAGCAGGTGTGGGGTTTGCCTCTGTGCCTCGCTTTGCGCTGGGATCCGTCCGGGTGAGCTCTCCTTGGAGGCGCGAGGTCCCTCACCGGCGGGTGGTTCAGGAGCCCCTGAGAGCCCAGGTCTCCTACAGGGTTGGGAGGGGGGTGCCTGAGCGGGAGGCAGGGAAATTCAGAGCAGGCTGCTCCTGCTTGCTGCTGTTCCCATGGAAACAGGGGAAGGAAGGGAGGAAACCCATCCCCGGCTTCTTCTGAAGAGGAGCTTCTCCAGCAGCAGCCCCCGGCTCTCACACCTAGGAGCTGGTGGCAGGCAATTCCCTTGTCYGCATTTCCCTGAGCGAGCCCAGAAACACCATCCCCACGCAGGGTGCAGAGCGGGCAAAGRCATGTCGTTCTCATCCCTGCCCCAAGGCTGAGCCCTAGAGCTGGGTCGGAAAGCGAAGCAATTTCCAGCAAACCCCGCACTTAATGCATTTCCCCGGTTTGATTCAGGCAAGCCCTGGCCCCCTGCTTTCCCGAGGCAAACAAGGAAGCACGGGAAGACAGGCAAAATCTGCACCTCGGGGACTCCGGACCGTCCCTTAGGRGGAGACTCGGTGTGTCCTGAGGACTCGCTGAGTTGAGCTGCGGGGCTCCGAAGTGACTGTCACCGCAGCGAAGCGCGCGCGGGTCTGGCGCAGTCGGCCCCGTGATGACGGGCTCCGCGCGGACCCAAAGCCCCGCCAAGCCCCCGTGCAGCGCGAGCTCCCCGTGCTCCTAGCCGCCCGGGCGGGCTCTCCCTGCCGGCCCGAGCCCCGCGGCCCCGCGAGCGGTGTCAGCGCCGCCGCGCCTCGCTCAGCGGGCGCTGCCGGCCCCGGGGCTCCAGCCGCCTGCCGAGGGGCGCGCGGGGCCGGCGC
>PTEX01000018.1:605794-696693 GCA_003342815.1 Eudromia elegans | reverse complement strand
CCGGCCCGCGGGCTCCGTCCTGCGCCCGGCGCGGGGGCTCCGGAGGTCGCGGCTCCCGCGCCGGGAGGAGCGGAGCTGCCCRCGGGCGGGGGAAGGCGCCAGCGGGCGGCGGGGCGCTGGGAGCCCCGGGATTTGGGAGGAAGGGAGAAGAGCCCGGGAGAGAAGCACTGCCCTGCGCGGRTGCTGCCTTGMTGCAGTAGGAAGAGGTGCCTGGTGAAAACGGACCCGGGAGACCCCCCGCTGCCTCCCCTGTGGCGCGGAGGCAGCGCAGGCGCCTGGGCAAGGCTGGGCTGGCCGCAGGGCAGCGGGCTGGGGGACATGCTGAGCTCTGGGGCTCAGCCTGTGGGGCCGGCCCGTGTGTGGGGCCGGCCCTGGCTCGGAGGGCAGAGCAGGATGCCCGGCTGGGACGGGCTGGACGGCAGCACCGCTTCGCCTGCAGGTGAACCGCAGTTCCCTCCGGCTAAGGGCCTTTCTGGAGTCCAGCGGCAGCGTGTGCTGTGCGTGGGCAGCAGCACAGGGGAAGCAAGTGTGGGAGCCCCTCTGTTTATCGCCATGGATCGTACTTGCAGGTTAGGGTTCCCAGGAGGAATGAAAGCAACTGCCCGGGTTAGGAAGAGCCACCTTTCGCTGTGGGGGGCAATTGCATCCAGTGAACATCCGTAGGAAGAGCARTGTTACCCCGGCTGGGCGAGCTCTGCTGCTCACCTGTGAATGCCCAGCTCAAAGGGCAGCTTGCTGAGGGTGCCTGGAAGCTGGCGCATCACTTGTGCTCTGCTGCTGGGGATCTGCAGTTGGCAAGTGCTGCAGAATCACAGCATCTTCTCTCCCTGTGGCTTGGGAAGAACATGCACGCACACAGTTACTCAACATACACAGGCTTATATTTAGATAAAAATAATTGTGGGAGAGGAATATACGGTTCGAGGACTGGGAAGCTACAGCTATTTATATTCCTCCTTGCTGACGTTCTTCATTTCCTACTACCGCTCAGCCACCCCTGGTGTCCCGAGGCCAGGGTCTCCAAGCAGACTGGGACCATCGTAGCTAAACCCTGAGGTGATTTTCTAGCGTAAGCACATGCCTATGCCATGCTGGAGCAGTTTGTCACCTTCTGTGCCCCRAAGCGGCTCTGGCACTTCTGGGTTCCCTGTGGGGTAGCCAAGTTGTTGGTGTTTCGGATGAGCCTGTGCTCCTTAGCTGTCAGTTTTTGTGAATCAGTGCTATACAGGAGATGGCGCAGGGGCTTTTGAGAAGTGCCAGGAAGAGAGMCAGCTTGGATGAAACAAGGATAGCGGGGGCATTGCCAGGGTCAGTTTCCCGTGGCTGCAGCAGCCCCTGCCTCACAGGGGTTGTGAGAARGTGGTTCTGCTGTGGCTGCTGACTAGGGTGTCAGTCTAGGCTTATGGTACGGGGGCAGCCAGGGGCGCTGGAGCCTCTGCCCTGTGCTGCTCAGGCTAAGGGCACGCTTCCCTCCGCCAGAGGAGGAGGAAGCCTCATCTCTCCTTGCGGTGTCCATGCTTGCTTGGGTTTTCTCTGATGCACTTAGTGGTGTGGTATGGGGAGCWTGGATTCATGTGCTCATCTGGATTTATCCTCTTGGCCCCAGAAATGTCAGRGGGAAGGGGTGGGATGGGGATATTCCTGCTCTCTTACAGTGCTTGTGTAAGAGCTCACTTCCCCCAGCAGCAGGATGTTCCCGTTCCTGTCAGGAACCACAGCTGCTGACAATATTGGTGAGCATCCAGGGAGCATTTCTGAAGGCCACTTCACTTGCAAGGGCTCTTGGGCCAGAACTAGCAGGGAGCTGGAAGAGATGCCTGGGGACTGGCAAAGCGGGAAGAGTTCTCTGCTGTCCTGTCCATTTTGGGGTAGCCCCGTAAGGCTTCAGGTGCTGCCTCGCTAGCCCCAGCAAGGTAAGAAGCGAGCCAGAGCAGGCTGCAGAGGAGCTCCTGTGCACCTTGAACCCTTGGCTCCTGTTGGCATCACACGTATGCACCTGCACTTAGCCATGTTCAATGGAATATCGCCCAGCGATGGATTTCCACCTGGCRGGATGTGAAAAGTCACAAAACAAGCTCTTCAGCCTGGGAACAAGCTAAAAACTTATCCCTGCTGTTCAGGTGGGATCCCATGGAATGAATAGTCCTCTTCTATATTGCTTGTAAAATGGAGACCTTGATGCTCCTGCTATTGCAGGAGCTGCCTGCTGGCAGGATTCCCTGGCTCCTAGTTCTTGGTCTTTGCCTTTCCTCTGCAGTTGGCAGCCCTGCCAGCCTGGGGCTAAGCCAGCTGTTTCTTCTAGGCAGATATTCCCTGAGTCTGGGCTTTGGGCATACGGGGCATGATTTGGGGATTTACCGGTACCATCTTGTGCAGGGGCTCTAAGTGCAGCCCAGTGCACTGCAAGGTGGTGGCAGTGCCCAGAAGTGACTGTATCCATCCCACCTGCCCTGTCCTGGGATCTGGTGTTAAGGGGGGCAAAGCCTAGTAAATTCTTTCATGATATAAGCAAATCTGCAGGCAGAGCCACGATAACTCGTGCCCAGCAGTCCCACTGGAGTCTTCTGCAAGCTGCTGCCACTGACTTGCACTTCAGAGCTACCTGGACATTCAGGCTACTGCTCAGGGGGCTTCTTGATCATATTTTAAGCCGTGTAGGGCCAATCTCTAGGACATGTAACCCTGTGAACCCTGGGCTTAGGCTTCTGGAGATGAAGACTTCAGGCTGGTCCCTGCAGGGAGAGCCAAGGAAGAGGCACAGGAAGGGAAGGGACCTGAAATACTTTTTAAGTTGAGGGACTATAGACTTGGCCAGGGATGTTGCAAAGAGGAAATCTGTAGGGCTTGAAGGACTGCAGGAGTTCAGTGTTGAAAGTTCAGGATCATAGAGATAGGAGTGTTGGAGATGATGAAGGTATTTCTGTCCACGTACTTGGCCACTTGGGTTCTGGGCAGGTTTGTCCCCTTGTGGCTTCTTTTAGAAGAGGATTTGTCAGGKCTCAGTATGAGGAGATGCTTAAAGAAGGTTAGCGCAGGCAGTGATGACCCTGTTTTCCTGCCTCTGCCCCGTGCATTATGGGCACCTGTGCTGGCTTGGTGCCATTTCACTAGTCATCCCCTCCACCCCTTCCTGTTCGCCCCAGAGCAGTCAGGACAAGCAGGGGACTCCGTCTCACTTCATTGGTGGGTGATATCAGACACACTGAGTGAGGTCCCATGATGGAGGGGTCCGAAGCACCGAGAGGATAAGGCAGTTGACAGGGTTCACCCCAAGGCATGGGCCAAGCCGTGTCTGACCCAGTTYTGCCCTCCAACGTGGCCAAGATGTTTAGGTTCACCGGTAGAAGGGGTGTTGCATGCCCACCACCAGTGWGCAAGCAGGAGTGGTGGGAGAGGCTCCGGGTGACCCCGCTGGAGGGGAGCCCTGCATGCCCTGAAGCAGGGCAGACCTTTCGCCTTGTTCTGTCAGACTGCAGCAGGCAGGTCACGGTGGCATTTACAGCATGGATCCCACTCCTCCAAGTGACCCTGTTCTGGGACAGAAAGGGTTTCGCTGTCCCCAGCTTCCTCATCTGCACGCTTGCTCRCCTGCCCCTCTGGGTTTCCCCAGGGCAGCTAAGAGCCTGTTGGGGCGACCCTGTGGAGCTGCCCCGGGGCAGGCTGTGGAGCTGGTTGCTTGCTCCCATGCTCCTTTCCAGGCAGGGAGAGGAGCCAGGATGCTGCAGTTCCCACTGAGGATGGCTCCGCAGCTGGCTCCTCCCCCGTCTCTGCTGTGGCTCTGTCCCCTGTTACTGGCACCTTACCAGCTTTGGGCTGCTCTCAGAGACCCCGCTGGAGCAGCCCGTGTGTGTGTGTGTGTTTCACCTCAGCAGGCTGCAACAAAACCAGGCTGCAAGCAGTTTACAGCAGGGGTTAGTGTGACCCTGTGGAAGCGCTGCGGTATCGGAGTGCTGCGTAGTCTCAGGAGGAGACTAACGCGTGGACTAGAGCCCTGCTAACACAGTTCCTGGAATGAAGCCTCGGCTGCATCGCTCTGCCCGCTGCCCTGCCTGGGTAGGTGACTGCAGTGGGATCTTGGAAGAGGCCTGGATCTCTGCAGGGCTGCAGCAGCATCGCCGTGCCCCGAGCAGGGCGGCACGGCCAGCGCACGACGCGAGGGGCAGGGAGCGGTGGCACCTGGGAGCAGTGGCACCCGGGGTCGGCGCTTCCCACACYGACCCGGCCGGTCTCCCTGCTGCCTGGGAGCCCCTTCCTCAACTTGCCGAATGAACAGGCTGAAGACTCTGCCTTGTTCCTTATGCTCTGCTTGCAGAACTTCCTTAACAAAGAACACTTCCACTCAAGCCCTGTCCCCCCACGTTTATGCCAGGGCTAGCACATGCCTCGTGTTTYCCTGAGGCCCCTGCTCAGACCCCAGGCTTTCCCCTCCAACCAAGCTGCCTCTTTAGAGCCTCATGCCAGGGAAAGAGCCTCACGCTGCTGCTGTGGAAGATGGGCAGTGCAGAAGGCAGTTTTGGGAGGGAAAGCCTCCATAGTGGCACGGCAGAGCAGTGCAGGAGAGCCTTGCTGCTGCATCAGGGCAGCAGAGCAAAGCACGGGGGTCCGGGAGACCCGTGTTGCTGCAGGACAGGCCTGAGCTGGGAGGGCTGGGTGCAGCTCACCCAGCCTTTTCCACTGTCTGTCTCCCCTTTCCCTCCCCTGCTCCTGTTTCTCCTCCCTCGGGTTCCCTCCCTCTCCCATGACCTGCAGGTGTGATGCTGCTGCTGCAGCYGTGGGTCGCACGGGGAAGACCCTGGGCTGTTCGTGCCAGCAGTGGAGCTCCCAGGGCAGAGCCGTCCCGCACCTCTGCCTGCACACCAGCACCACCCCAGATGCTTTCCCGGGCTCTGTGTGTGCTCCCGGCCAGCTCTGCTGTCAGCTCGTTGCCGCGGAAGAGGATGGCTCGGCCCCCTGGACACGCGGGACCCCGCGGAGACGAGCCGTCTTTCCAGCCCCCTYGGCAGCGGTGCCTTTTGATGTGCTGTCTGCACGGGGCTGTGCGCTCCGCTCGTCAAAGGCCGCCTGCTGGGGATGGGAGAAGGGGAAGCTCGCCGCCTGGAGAGGAAAACCTCTGTTGGAGATTTGGGCCGGGTCCAGCCCTCCTGATCGGAGTGGCAGAAGTCCTGCTGGCTTGGGGAGGACCGAGCTTCGGCAAGGTGTGGGGAGGAAGGACGAGCGCCTGGGGCTCTAGGGGAGCAGCCCACAGACAGGAGCAGGGAGCATCCCCCCTGGGGAGTCCCCCCGTGGAGGAGAGGAGGCCTGGGTCTGTTCCTAGACCTGCCTGCAGATTTGTCACYGTGCTTCCAGCTTTCATTCTCCTTTTCCTGCAGTGAGTGAAAATGACGCCTCTCTCTGGCAACATGAATCCATTAAGCCCTGTGAGATCCCTGGGTGAGCAAAAGATTTCAGAGGTCTGATGGCATGGGCAGCAGTGGGGCTGGGCTCTGCCTCCGCTGTGCAGCTCAGAGTCCGGGTGAAATGGGCAAGCAGGCTTCACATGAGAAGCCTCARTTCAGACAACTGCTTCTAGGTGATCCTTCCCAGGGACCCAAGGAAATCACAGCAGCCTCTGCAGARCTGTGCTGCTCCTCAGTCCAGGCGCGCCAGCCTGAGGTCCAGCTTTTCTTGCTCCTCACAGTCCGTGTGCATCTGCCTCTCGACGTATCTTTGCTTGTTTGCACAGCACCTAACACATCAGGGAGCCTGGTCCCAGCCCAGCCGTCCTAGGAACTACAGAGAGAAAGCGGAAGCAAGGCAGTAGGATAAYCTGGAAGGAGTGTGGAACAGGGAAGCATTGTTCTGTAGCCACTGGAATGTAGCCACCTCTGGAGAGTTCCTTGCCTGCTTTAATTGTACTGGGTTTACAGGGGACCCCACCCCAGCCCTTCATCTGCACCTAAGTAGGGAGGGAAGGGAGAGTAGGGAGAGTAACTGAAGAGAGTAGTAGAAAGTAACAGGGAGGGAAAAATGAGAAAAAAAATGAGAACTTTTTTTTTTTTTTTTTTTTTTTTTTTTAGCTAGGTGTGATGGAGTGATCCCTGACATCTAGGAGTGTGAGGGGCTGTTTTTCCTTCCTGGAGCTTAGACAGAGCTGCCTCTGCCAGGGGCTCATCCAGTTGGCAGCCGTTAGCATGCACAGGGAGCGGGGTGGAGCTCTTGGCTTCTTGATCCTAGGGAAACAGGCAGAAAGAATTACAGCACCCGTTGAGAGACAGGGGTCCCATCCCAGGCCAGAATCAGGGGCTACATGACCCAGAGGTTTTAGTCCATTGGCTCCAGGAAGTCCTCAGTACTCGAGCAGTGAGTCGGGCTTCCGCTGCCCTGCCCTGTGTCTGCACCAAGCCAGCTGGGTCTCYAGCCAGGTTCGTTGAGCTGCAAAGGAGAGATGGGGCAATGGGGAGCATCATTACAGCTGTCCAGGTCCCTAAGGCGAAGGCAGTACAGCCTCCAATGTGTTGAGGCATTTACTCCCAGAGGATAAATGAGTTCCGGACCCAAGACACCCCGGAGAGAAAGGGATGCTTGATCCCATGCTGCATGCTCTGGGAGAAAGAAAGCAAAGCTCAGTGCGTTTTGTGGCACCTGCACAAGCCTGGGGTTCTTGCCTCTTCCTTCAGGAGCTACCATTGGAGAGCTCTGTGTTGGATGGCACACATGTTGGATAAAGTTTATGTTGTCACTTGTATAAGAAGGCAAACATCCTCTTTGTATGCTTCTCCCTTTGGGTTTGATAATGTCAGGTCTCACTGACCAAACAGACATGTGCTGGATCAATACTTGAGACTCCAGGCTGTTGCAGAATATGAAAGAGATTTCCTTAAACAGGATTTTTTATGGATCTTTATGAAACCCTGCATGGTTTATGTAGTGAACACACTGGTGCGGTATCTTTGGGCAGTCCTATTGCAGATGTCCTGCTATTAAAGACCTCAGAGCAGTTTTCCTACACATCCAGCTTTTCACACTTGGATCCCAGTGAAACCAATTACATTTGCCACCAGCCATGCCTTGCCTTCTGCCCCTGCCTGTTTTTTGCTGATCAGAGGGATGTTTTTCACTTCCAGTCTGAACCCCTGTCAGGATGTTAGTCGATATTTGCTTTCTCTCATGCCAGAGGTGGCTGCATTTTGGTTATGGAAAAGTGTTTTCCTGTTTCTGTGGCTTATAAAGCACTTCAGAATCACTTCAAGAGTCCCCGAGGCTGCTGAATGTTGCGGTGAGCTCCACYGTTGTGAACAGAGGCCTGTCCAGCTGCTGCAGATCTCGCCAGGTTCATATGCACCCCCTGCTGTCCTGGTGGGACAAACTTGCGTGTTGCTGTTGGTAGCAATCCTGGAGGGACTGAGCACGGCACGGGGAATGTGGTGCCTTTGGCAGAGAGGGGAGGAGACAACAGTCCCCTCTGTGGGATTGTGGTCTCAGGGGAGACTTGGCCTCCAGCCTGCTCTCTGAGTTGAGGAGTCCAACAGGTYCTGCTGTGTTTTGTGTTCCTGTTTGGGGAGCTATAGATGCTGCGTTGTGCCATGCTTACCTTCCCCCTTCTGTTGCAGACTACTGACTTCTCTTGCTTTTTCTCTCCTTCTCCCTGGTTCTTTGGAGCAGCAACGCCCAGTGAAGCAATCCCTCAGCAAGTCACTGTGCCGAGAGTCCCACTGGAAATGCCTGCTGCTGTCACTCCTCATGTACGGCTGCATGGGAGCCATGACCTGGTGCCAYGTCACCAAGGTGACCCGTCTGACCTTCGACAGCGCTTACAAGGGCAAGTCCATGATGTACCATGACAGCCCGTGCTCCAACGGCTATGTCTACATCCCCTTGGCCTTCCTGGTGATGCTCTATGTGGTATATCTGGTGGAGTGCTGGCACTGCTACACCCGCAACGAGCTGCAGTACAAGGTGGACGTGGAGAGTGTGCACGAGCGTGTCCAGCGGATGCAGCAGGCAACCCCCTGCATCTGGTGGAAAGCCATCAGCTACCACTACGTCCGCAGGACCCGGCAGGTTACCCGCTATCGCAATGGCGATGCCTACACCACAACCCAAGTGTATCATGAGCGGGTCAACACCCACGTGGCAGAGGCCGAGTTTGACTATTCCAACTGTGGAGTTAAGGACATCTCCAAGGACCTCATTGACTTAGAGAGCTACCCGGCCACAAGACTCCGCTTCACCAAGTGTTTCAGTTTTGCAAATGTGGAATCAGAGAACTCCTACTTGACCCAGCGGGCCCGCTTCTTCACGGAGAATGAGGGCCTGGATGACTACATGGAGGCCAGGGAAGGGATGCACCTGAAAAACGTGGACTTCAAGGAATATATGGTGGCCTTTTCTGACCCAGATAACCTGCCTTGGTATGTATCCCACTATGTCTTTTGGGTGGCCGCCCTGCTGACCCTATCCTGGCCTCTGCGGGTGCTAAATGAGTATCGCACCTCCTACGTCCACTACCACGTGGAGAAACTCTTTGGGTTTGACTACGTGGCAGTGACACCAGCCGAGGAGCGCTCCTTCTGCCGGAGGATGCCCCGTGTCAACACAGTGGACAGCACTGAGCTGGAGTGGCACATCCGGTCCAACCAGCAGCTGGTCCCCAGCTACTCGGAAGCGGTCCTCATGGACTTGGTGGGGCTCTCTGGCTGCACGAGCTACTCTGCTTGCCGCTATGGGGGCTATCGTCAGAACTGCGAGCGGTGCCACAGGACTATAAGCAGCTCTTCCATCTTCTCCCGCAGCGCCCTGAGCATCTGCAATGGCAGCCCCAGGATCCCCTTCAGCAGCAGCCGCTTCTCGCTGGGCCGCCTGTACGGCTCGCGGCGCAGCTGCCTCTGGCAGAGCCGGAGCGGGAGCCTGAACGAGCAGAGCTGCCCCACGGAGCAGACCCGCCTCTCCAGCCAGGTCACTGTGGAGGAGGAAGACCCCCCTCCTTACCAGGACGCCCTCTACTTCCCCATCCTCATCGTGCACCGCAACGAAGGCTGCCTGAACCATGACCACCGTCACCTCCATCGCAATGGATCCTGTGTGGAGACCTCACTGTGAGAACGGAGGGCAGTGAGATCTCACTGGGCATTGCTGGCCTGGGCCAGTGTGGATGTGGGGAGAAGAGCGCGGGGAAGGGAAATGGCCTAGGAGGATGAGGCTGGGTGGAGGGGAGCCAGCCTCTCACTGGCAGTCAGCAAAAGCTGCCCCCGCAGTGGCTCTGGCCTCATGGAGGGCTGAACGACGGTGCTGCCCGTGGCACGGCACAGAACTCCAGAGCATCCACCACGTGCAAAAAAGAAAAGRAAAAAACAAGAAAAACAAACAAAAGCCCTCCAGAAACCATAAGTCATGGCACCAAATTCCAGGTGGGGAATGAAAAGTGAGACCTGATGCAGGGAAGGGAGTGCTTTGCCTCCCAGCCCTGCCTCCATGCTAGCTCGTGCTCCAAGGAAAYGGCAGCCGCCAGAAGGCACCCTGCTGCACCACGACCACCCCTGCTGCCCCGCTGGAGTGAGACCCTTGCAGGATGGAGGGCAATGGGCCAAGCAGCCCATTCCCTTTGGGAATGGTGTTTAACCACACATGCCTAAAGGTCTGGGACATCCAGGCGCGTGGAGCTGACTGGCAGGTTAGAGAATAGTCAGAAAGCCACGAATCCAGCATTCCCCTCCCCTCCACCGTTCGCTACCCTCCCCATTTTATTTTTTTTAGACCATGCTCCGAYTGTTATACTGCTCTTGCTGCTGGGAATGACACCACCTCCAGAGGATCGCAGGCTTGCCTCCTTAGGAAGCTTCAGCACGCCAGCTCTTGAGAATGAGCATCCCCTAGGTAAAGGACTTTCTGCTTGGGATTACAGCAGGCAGGCAGCAGTGGGAARGGATGAATGTGGCAAATCTCGGTGGAGTTGAGGAGACCTGCAGCAAGCGTCACGGATCTGCTTGCTGGAGGAGGGCTCAGCTGAAAGAGAAAGCAAGAGGCCCCTGGAGAACTGGGAAAGGGAGGAAAGGATGACACTGGACAGGTATCATGGCAAAATACAGTGTGTGAATTGGCTGAAGTCCCTTCCTAGGCTGAAGTTGAGCCCTAATTGGTTCCGACAAGCATCAAGGAAGGCTCTGGTAGTTTCAGCTGTAGTTCAGCTATTGAAAAGAGACCAGCAGATTGGTGCATGTTTGTGAATTAAATTTTGCATGAAATCAGGTTGGTTCCTGGCTGCAGACTTTGATCTTCAGAGTTTTGGCAGCCTGGTTTTGGCAGGGAGCTCTGAGGGGCGGGGAGGAAGATAAGCGAAGACATTTTAAAGCATGTGCTGCAYGATGCCCAGGCTGGTGGAATAAGGGTCAAAATGATCCCCGCCCTCCAAGGCTTGGCCATGGGCACAAAACYTGCAGCCAGGAGATTGTGAGGCCCTGAAGGATGCTCTGCAAAAATGACACTGAGGATACATTAGAAGGGAACCTGCTTGAAAGCAGTTTGCACTGCAGAGCTTTTTCCAGACAGGTGTCAGGTCATGAGTGARTCAAATTCTCCTCCTAATAGCCTACTAGCCCCTGGCTTTGTCTGCCTTGCTCTTGTCCAGGCAAGCTGGCCTGCTCTGAGCTCTGTGCTACCGCGCTCAGCCAGCTAGACAGAGTCTTGGTTACTCGGAGTAAGGAGCATTCATGCTATTGAATTTGCGTCCGTGTCTGCAGCGCACAGACACCCAGCCTCTCCTTTTCCATCCACACATGCCCACATCTCTTGTGTCCCTGTTCTCAGAAAAGCTGTCTCTTTTTCAGTCAGCTCTTTGGGGGTGTGGATGCCAGCTCCGCCAGGGATTTTTCTAGACAGTGCTGCTCCTCAACCTCACCAACCTTCCCTCATCCCCAGGGCCAAAACGCTGCGGAGAGCAATARTTCTTGGGTCAAAAGAGCAAGCCCATTAACACCTGGTCATTCGAGCTTGGCGTCTTTCTCCAAACACATCTCAGAAGAGCAAGATTTAACATTCAACAGTGAGACACTGTATTTAGTCTAGACAGGCTTCCTCTTGCCAGTGTTTTAAATGAAAGATTTGTTTCTGTGGTCATGCTGCTGTAATGCTTTACTTACCTGGTCTTGTGGAGGGTGCACATGTCACAGTCCATCGCATTAGCCCTTTTTTGAAAGTTTCTCTAGTGGACTGGGTTTAGAATTGGACCCATTGYGGGGTCCTTCTGTAACAAGCATCACATCCCTGTTTTGCAGGATGAAACAGCCCTGCCTTGCTGGCAAGTCTAGGAATTGTAAGGCTCTGTGTGGCTTTGYCCCCAGAGCCGTTTGTTCTCCTGCTGTTCATGTCCTGGCATGTCCTGGTCAGTGTTTACTTGCCTGTTCAGGCCAGTTTGTCCACCTGGATCTCAAGTGCTGAACTACGGTGGCGATTTGAGCTGAAAKTCCCTGTAAAACTCTGTTTTGTTATGATTAGGTCCTTACTCACTAGCAGAMCTATATGTTGGCTTAAATAAGAAGGCTCTTTTGAGAACAGGGAAGCATAAGATGCCCAGTGTGGGCACATGGTTCTCTCCTTTTTGTTCTCATTGCTATTGGCACAAATTCAGACTGGGTAAAAGAGGATACAGCTCTGTTGGCTGCACTAGGATTTTTTTTTTTTTTTGCTTAGTGATTACATTTGGCTTGCTGTGCCCTTATTCTCATCTCTCCAAGGGCCTCACGTAAGCCAAGGCCAATGCTGAGCTTCCTCGTGACTCTCTCAGGGGATGCTACATGCTTGTATGCCATGGCGAATGAGGAGACGTTCAGTCAGTGGCGTTGCAGTGGGCCATTAGCGGGGAGTGTGTTCCGCTTGTCCTTCTCATCATATGCTCTTTGAAGTCTCTCACACATTGCTTAAATTAGGCTACAGTGCCTTGCCTTTCTATCCCCAGCCTCCMGGGTGCTTTGGACAGATGGCCAGTTTTGGCAGGTCTCTTAGCACCCTAGGGCAAAGAAAATCCTCTAAACAGGGACAGATTCATAGGGTTTATGTGTCCCCATCCTTTAGCACCTACCTGCAGCAGAATTCTGCTCTCAGGCACCTTGGCCATTGATTTTTTTTTTTTTTTTTTTTGAGACGGCTTCATGAGGTGGCCTCGATTGAGGTCCCCTGCTCCCATTTTCACTCACAACATTTAATCTGGAGGTGGTCTATCCAGGTAGAAGGGAGGGTCTCTGCAGCATAGCAGCACCCAGGCCAGTGGGATTCRTGCCGAGCCTTCCTGCTGCAGAACACCCGCCCCGAGCATGAAGCGCCAGGCGCAGCCGGGTCCCAGGCATGGCTCTTGTTCCACAGGCATTGCCAGGCGCACAGCACTGTGGAGAGAAATGGCATCTCTCTTGACAATGCTCCCTGCTGCATTCCAGCGTTTCTTGGAGATATGTTCCTCATATTCTCAGCCCTCCTACCCCACAGCACCAGGTGGAGCTGCCCCCCAGGTCTTCAAATATCAGCTGATCGAGGTGACAAAAAAACCATGTGCCCAGGTCTGTTTGGCAGTGCCTGTATCATGAGGGGAAGGTCTCCCTTTATTCAGCTGTCAGAGCAGCCTATTTCTATGTCCCCAGATGCTTGCACATTTTTCTGAGCTTGGCCCTGCCATAAAGCCAAAGGGCAATTCTCACTCCATTCTCAAAAAGCTGCCCCTCGGGGCTGAGGGAAGAAGGGCTGAGAGCGGACGAGACAGCACTGGCACATCACAAAGTGGTGGCTTTGATGTGGGCTAACAGGACAGGGCTCAGGGCTGTCTGGCACCCACCAGAGCCCCTTGGTGGCCTTAGGCCTGCCGAGCTCTGATTTTTACAGGCGTTTGAGAGGCAGAGTGCAGCCAGCACGCACTGGGAGGAGCAAACTGCCCTAGGCTCTCCAGGAAAGAGGACAAGTATCTCCGTCCCTGGAGGAAGCTCTTTTGCTCCAGATGCTGTAGGTATCCTCCCGCCTTGATATCCCTCCCCCTTCTTGAGTTTGGAAGGAAGCAGGCAGCTGCTTTGCAAGCAGTGTATATTGGGCATAGCTGTCTAGGCTGCCTTGCTCTCTGCAGACTGGAGACTGCCCTGCTCAGGAAGGAGGAAGGCGCTTGGTCAGGGAGGGGAGCAGAGCTGGGCAGGATGGACAGGGGCTGCCTCGTGGCTTGGCAGAGGAGTGCTTGAAGCACAGGCTGAGACCGGGGCTGTGCTTTCTCCCCTGCCTCCTGCTTGCAAGAGGAGGCCTGAGGGTCCAGCCACACAAGGAAAGTTATGACTGACAACCAGGTGCTCCCTTCCCACTGCCAGCATGGGGAGCAGCTGGCAGCACGGCTGTGCATGTGCAGGCGTCCTGGTAAGTGCTGGCAAGGGACCCTAGCACGCTGGACACAGGGAAGCTGATTTTCCTTGCAGCTCAGGCTGTGGGCACAGCTGGCCAGAGGTGCTCCATGCCGTTCCACGGTGCAGCCTCCCCATGGAGACGTGGTCCCAGCTCCCCCAGCGCGTTGCCCTGTCCCTCCATGCAGCACCAGGCTGGGCAGCGTAGTCGGGCGTCCACTCTTCCCGCAGGCTCCTGTGCGCTCTGTGTCCTCTCTGTGTCCCTGACGATGATTCCTTTGGCAGCTCTTTTGGTGGCTCCATCTGCTCCTCTGATGGTAGCCTGGTCCTTTGGRTGTAACCTGAATTCTCCCTGCAGTGTCTTAATCACATTGCTTCTCCTCCATTGGCTAATGAGCCTAATTGCCCCTGCTCCTTTTCCCGTGGCCTAACGAACACTAGCAGGAGTGCTTGGATCCAACATCCCGCCCTTCAGCAGTCCCAGCAAGGTCTTTTCCCAGATTTTACTGGACACACCGTGGCTTACCTGATGGTGCAGAAGTTCTTTCTGAGTAGAGAGCAGACCACTACTACTGTCCTGCCCTGAGTGAGAGAGAGGGCCAAAGATGCAAGCAGGGACCTGGTCTGTCATGGCAAACAGATGGCAGTGTCCTCTTTTCTGGTGTAGAGGATGCCTTCCAAGTGACTAAAGGATGTTTAGCTGCTGCMGTTCGTGCACGGAAAGCAGCCTGCAGCATAGTCTGGGAGGGTGAAATCTGGGTGCTTGTCAGTGTGAGGAGGCAATAACAAAGAGATCTCCACATTCAAAGGACTTTRTTTTTCCCCTTCATCATTCACCCATTGCGGCACTCCGTGGGCTGAGTCAGCATTGGTTTGGCACTTGTTAGAGACTTTCCTCACWTACCCTGGTGGGGACAAGTGAATTGGGAATGCTGCCAGCTCCTCTTCGTGGTGCTTCAGGTCACTAATATAATCCTAGAAGAGAGCTCTTCCYCACTACAGTAAGGGTAGACCATAAGCTTTGGCCACTTGTTCTTTCCTCTTGTTACCAATATACTTGCCAGATAGTTAAAAGCTCTCTAGCTTCCTGATAGAGAGAGAGTGTGAGTGTGAGTCTGAGGGGCTCTGAATTAGTTGGTGCTCACCCAAATGCACGTCACCTCCGATTTGTCCATCTTTCAACACACACTGAAAGCCTCCCAGATAGTGCCAAGTGCTTTGCTAGTGCGGGAGCAGACAGTGAAACCAGCCAGCCTGGTGTTACTTTTTAAGTCAAACKAGATGTCTCACAAACTACACTCCAGAGGGGGATTTCAGGGAAGGCTTTCAGGCTGAATAASTGTAGGGACATTTGGTAGGACAGGGAGAAGAAACCTCAGTTAATTAGTCTTCCAGAATCACATACAAGGCAAATACTCAGGATGAGTGATGGGGAAGCTGCTATTTGTCTCACTTCAAAGAAACATCCCCCCACCTTTCCTTGTCCTATGAGATGCCCAGAGAACCAATGCATCCCTGCTCTTCCCATGCAGTCTTTTCCTACTCATGCTCAAGAGGCTGTGAAGCTCTTTAAGACCTCTTGTGAATGCCCATGGGAAGGGGACTGCAAGAGGTTTAGTAAAGGGAAGTTTAAGAAGGTTGTGTGATATCCRATGTCAGTTAAACATTGCTTGTGAAGAGTAATACCTTCGAAGTTTCCCCCCAGCCTTTCCAGTTATAACTTCAGTAACTACTGTCTAAGTGCCACCCAGATGCTGCCTTGCTTGCAGCTGGGCAAAGCCTTGCTGAACTGTACTGCTGCTGCGCTGCGCTAGTGTAGGGTCCGTGTCTGAATACTGCTGACATGTAGGGTCYGTGTCTGAGTACTGCTGACACGTAGGGTACGTGTCTGAATACGCAGAGACTGTGCTGTGAACCGTTGTGTCAGCCTATGGCATGGCCTTCTCACTATGTTTCATTTATATTCAGTGGTGAGGATAAGGTCTGCATGAATATGAACATGGGTCTGTATGCATATGATGGACCTATATTATTGCATAAATAGGATATGCTTTCAGTGTTAGCTGTGTTTGGTAATACTGTCTCCTGTAATGCATGCAGACCTAGAATCTCCCCTGAGTCAGATATACTTGGGGGCTTAGAGCAATTTCCTAGAACCTGGAGGCCTAGTGGGGACCTAGGGCAGAGCTCACCCAACACTGTTCCCCCAAAGGCATTTTGGTAARAGGGAAATGGGTTTGGTCACATTTCAAATAGAAAATAATGGGCTATGTTCATTCCTAGTGTAATTTTACTGAAGCCAGTGGAACTACACCGGTGTGGGCATGACCCAGCATCTCATCAGAATGATCTGCCTTTGAATCCAGACAAACTGATCCATTGCAGTGCTGCTTTGATGCCTGGAGTTCATGTTGGGATTTGACCAACATGAATGAATGTTGAATATCTGCTAAATCTTTGAGCAGTGGGTTGAGTTGTTCTGCTCTACTGCCTCYGCCACAGCAACTCCACAAAGGGGAACATGATGCCCATGGATGTGATCTCATCAACTCCCTCAAAAGCAAGCTAACAAGCAAATGACCTCTACTGGACTGGGAGAGAAGCCTTTTCTCCCAGGAATATAGCCTTTCCTCATGCGGAGGAARGAGGATCCAAGAACAAAACTGCATTTCAAGACCCATGGCTTCATGGACTTCCCTCTTCCTTCCCTCCCTGTCTTGTCCATCTTACTTGGGACGTTCTCTTGGTGTTGTTCAGCAAGCTCTTCTGCCGGAACTCATAGCCAGGCTCCACTGACAGGTACATCATCCACCTATGCAACACTTCCAGAAACTGCCGAGTTTGCAGGAACCCCCATCAATGTGCAGCGTGTCCATCCAGCACTGAGAGCTGAGCATAGCTGCTGCTGGAAGGCTAGTTGAGTTGTACTCCTCCCCTCCTTACAATGAAGATTGTTTTTGCTGGGATATCTTGTTCATTTGTTTGTTTTTGTAGATTTCAGACATTTAGGGAAATGACCCTTGTGACAAATGGATGCTTGTCCTGAACCATTCCCAGTCCTTAGAACTTGGGGATGGGTGGATCACCTACTGTCATATAACTTAGCAGACTTAGTAGAGCAAAGCAGCTTCAGTCACACAAGGTTCTTTCACTCTCCATCAGTGCAAGCTGCTTCTGCAATCCTAGCTACTCACATTATTGAAAGAAACAGCCTAGCTAGAATGTGTTGAGATGACAGTATTTTGTATCAGTCCCAATGTCCATTAGCAGCGCTGTCAGCTGACATGCCATGAACGCTGACTTTGGATGGCAGCCCATGGTGAAAAGGTTTGAAAAACCCAAGCGTGATTCTATATGAGTCTTCAGAAGCAGATGCAGAGGATCAGTGGAAAGCAAACAYTCCCTCCGGCTCAGCACGATGAGGAGTTTGAGAGGGGGCTGGTTGTGTGAGTTGCACCCGCCTTTCGAGGAAAGGTGCCAAGGAAGGGCTGAAGGAAGAATTAGATAGTAGCCTGTGTTGGTTTTGCAGTGCAGTGTGCTGACTGGGAGCAGAGGTGAAGTTTAGATCTTCACGCGTGGGCAGCAGGGCTGCCCGTGCTACCCAAATGAGCGCACGTGCCCTGGGTGGGGGGTTCTGCCTGCCCCTGTGCGCAGGCGCGGCACTGCGGCCACGCAGAGGGTCGCTGCTTTTGTGCCTTTGTCTGTTCTTGTAGTGGGTGATTTGCAAGGTGGCAGAGCGCTCCTCCTTGCTTGTGAAAGGAGCTCCTGGCCTGTTTTCTATTTTTGTGAGAAGACGGTGTGAAGCATCACATTTGCTGCTGAGAATGGCAGAGAGCAGGGGTAAAAGCAGGCAGCRAGCACTGTTTGAGAGCAAGTTAATCCTCTGCTCAGCCGGCTGACGTGGGAGAGCTGCTGGATCTGCTCTCTGGCCAGTGCTCCCMAGCTATTCTCACCTTCCCCACATTTACCTTGAAAAATGCCATTCTTCTGAGCTATCCCGAGCATCCCTTTCCCTGAACTCCCGAGCTCAGGACAGCCTCCTGGGCCGTGAGTTTATACCATGTCAGTCCCCTCCCTGCTAGGTGCTGCGGGCCAGCCATGAAATACCGGTGAATGTGTGTTTACCTCTGGCCGTGTTTGTGGCCAGGCCTCAGGGTAACCTGCCAGTGTGACTGTACACTGCCTTCAAACCCTGCGTGCGCGCTTGCGTGCCTTSTGCTTGCCTCGAGGGGAAATAGGGTAGCCTCTGCCCTCTGGCATGGTACTTCTGCATCACYTTAGGCTTTCTTGGGGAGCTCAACAGCACTTTCTTCAGCCCTTGTAGGCAGGCCCTTCAGGGCTTTGCAGAGTTCAACAGACTGGAGCCAGAAACAGAAGCATGTTGCCATTTTGCTGTTCCTTATCTCCAGTTCCCTGGTGGTCTCCCAGATGAAGAGGAGCCAGTAGGTTCTTGTAGTTGTGTGGGACCAGGGAACGGTGTCATGGGCTCTGTGCTGCTCTGCTGAGATGGAGGGAAGTGTTGCTGTGGGCTGAGCAAGATCCAGCTCTTGGAGGAGGTGACTTAGGAGGGCAGAGCCGTGCGAATGCTCAGCAACATCTAGGAGGGGAGGGTCTGTGTGTTAGCAYCTGTTGTAGGCTTTGTAAATGGGATGACTTTTGTGGGAGACGTGAAGCAAGCGAGAGCAGGAGCCGGTGTGCTAGGGCACCCGTGATTTGAGGAAAGAGACAGAGGGGGCTTGGAGGAAACGAAAGCAAGCATCTGTGAGTCTGTGAGTGTGCTCTGGCTGAGGAGACAGGCAGGAGCACGTGCAAGCCCCCGATGCCTAGGCCAAGGCTCCCTTCATCACTGGAGCAGCAGCGTTGCCTCCCAGCCCAGCACTGACAACTTGAGCACGTGTCGCCAAACCACAATGGATGCTGCAGCCACAAGGTGTCAATGTCACTAATGAATAAATTGCCTTGTGCCTCCGAGAGGCTAATCCATCAAGGCTGGGGACGGGGATCTGACAGTGCTGGCTATTTCAGGCACAGCCTGCAGGGAGGAACTGCTGCATTTCTTAGCTGGCCTCTCTGCCTAGGAAAGCCGATGCAGGGGTTGGCTCTGTGCTGCTTCCCGTCTTCGCAGCCACATGAGCTCTGGCTTCCAGACCTCTGTCAGCAGGGCAGTGCCTGGGCCCAGGAGAGTCCCCCGGGTGGGGATGTTTAGAGGGAGGGTGCTGTGCGTAGAGCACCGGCACTTTTGGTGCTAAAGGCTGCCAGGGCCGAGGCCCTCATGCTATCAGGAGACCCAGCCGGCCCCATTAGGCTGCCCAGGGGGCAGCACGCCGCTCCACTCTGCTCCTCCCCTGCCCTTACTGGCCAGTCATGAGCACCTGGCTGGCTGTGCTGAGGCTGGCAGGTCCCTGGCAGGCAGGGACAGAAGTTCCGTGCGCGCAAGGCCAGCCCTGATGGAGCGAAGGGAGGATGAGGGCAGTAAGGATTCCCATGCTTGGTGCCTGCCTGTCCCCAGGGCAGCCTGCTCCTCTGCCCCTGGATGGTGCTTGGAATCACCCTGCTGTCGCGTTTGTGCCATATGCCGGCGTGACGCCGCGCGAGCCGGTGCGTGCGCGGCCGCGAGCAGAAGCCGCGGGGCGCGGGCAGGCAGCCACGGCTCCTCGGGCCGCGCGCTGCGCTCCGGGCGGCGGAGCCCGGCTCGCCATCTGCCGCACCAGGCAGGCAGCCCCACACCCCGTCAGGCTGCAGCACGGGCACCGCCTGGCGTGCGCAGCAAAAGCGCTTGGGTCGCTCCCCTGAACACAGGAGCCGAGGAGGGAGCCTCTTCTCCTCTCTGGCCTCCCCCATCATGTTGCTGCAGACCGAGGCACCCCCTGTGCGCAAGGGCATGCTGCCAGGCGGGCTGCCACGTTGGTGCTCCTCTGCTGCTTCACTTGACTGAACGCTGCTCACAGGCACCCGTGTTCCTCCCTGGTGGGTGGTGATGGGAGGGAAGAAAAGCTCCCCACAAAGGTCATTCACTTCTAGATACACAGGCTCATAGTTGCCATTCCTCCTCAAAGCCTCACGGGATTCCTGGATATGAATTTTGTACCAGGAGACCTGAAGAGCTAGGAGGTCGCCTCACCCTGCATCAGCACCACGCTGCAGCACGTGCCCTTCCAGACACACTATCCAGCAGGGACCACACTGCAGCTCAATCCCACACCTATGCAACTGGGCCTGAATGTGACAAGTGACCTGCCACAAATGGGACTGTTCGTTGAATGAAGCTGCTGTTTCTGTCAGTTGTCTGAGAACAGGCTTTATTTTTCACCAACTTGTGCAGCATTTGAGACAGTTTGAACCCTTATAAGCTTGTTGATAATTYACTCTGATGATCTCTTGCATACGGGCAAGGACCTGGCCATGCAGATCAAGTTTAGTTTTCGTTTTGCTCTTTGACAGGCTGAGAGATTTACGGGAGGGAAGGCAAAGGGCTCTCCACACAGCTATCTGGTCAGGAGTTCATGCACACGACGGCCTGGAAACGTGTCTGGATGGTGTTTAGGAAGCTTCGGTGCTTTGTTAACAATCTTGGCCTTTTGAAGTCAGGGGAGCTGTGAGTATCCTGGAAAGCAATTTCATAGAGATTTTCCAGTGACACGTATTCACAGCCTTTTCCTTTCCAGCCCTGCTCTTCCCTGGCTCTGCTGTCATGTTTGAGGGTTCACACTGTTGTCCTTCCAGCACCAGCCCTTCCTGCACTGCTGGCCGTTCAGACCAGCCCTGCCCGCAGAGCTACTCGCAGGCTTTCCCTGGACAAGGCCATCCCCTTCAACCCTAATCCCACCCTTACTGCTGGAGCTTCTCCTTCTTCAGCCTGAGTCTGATCGGGGTCTTTTCTGCCGTTTCTAAACACAAGCTCTCATCTCATTCAGGTGTGTCCATCAGTAGAAATATTTTGTAAATGCAAATAAGAAGATATTAATCTATTCAATACCTCGGTCTTGAGGATGGGAAACAAGTAGTGGGAGGTGCCAGAGTGGGGAAAGCTTCATAGCTGCTGCCACTGGTTATATTTTTTTGCAGACCTAGCCCCTGGAGCATCCATGAATATTTTGGAAGGGAGCTAATACTGATCTGCAGGAGCTTTGAGGTGATCTGGGTTGCCACCCCTGGTGTGGCCACTGCTGCTGGTGATAGCCTTGCACTCTCTTTTCTGATCTATAAGGCCATGACATTGAGCAGGTAAAGGCCCTGTTGGCCCGGGGTCTGCAGGCAGCAGAGCCACAGATGTCGGTATCCATCAGGCAGAGCAAGGCACAAGTGGGTACACGGCTAACAAATTCTTTTGTGAGCACTGGGAACAGTTTTTACTTTTCAACTATGTCAATATGATCTAGCTCTGTCTGTCTCTCTATATATGTACAAACGGTATATCACAATGTTGCCTTTTTTGTTGGAAATATCAAAGTACAAAGATTGTAAACCAAATCGGTGTAATAAAAGTTTCAGATGATTCACTGACGCGGCTCTCAGCAGTGGGTCTGTGAGCACTGGTGCAGGCCAGAGTTGGGAGACACCTGCAGCTGCTGCGTTGCTCAGAGGGCAGGGAGTGACTGGAGGCCTGGAAGGGTCCGTCGGTTTGCTTAATTTCCTGACAGCCTCTTCTGATTGGTGTGACCAAAGGACCAAGGCAATCAGGTAGGTGGCCTTTCCTAACCCCCTCAGGTGATGAGAATGGAAGGGTAAGAGACAGCCTGGGCTGCTGCTTATCCTGACTCGTCCTTGTGATGGGAGGGATCTCCCTCCATCCCCAAGGAAGTGGCTCCATTTACAGCAAGGCCTCCAGTCTTTGCCACTGTCAGTGAGATCTGTGATCCAAGAGTCCTGCAGGATCCCAGGAGGGATCCCTCTCATTCAAAGTTCTGCGAAACACAGATGTTTTTTGACAGGTTTTGATGGAAAGAGTCTTCCTGAGTGTCTGGTTTTAAGGAATTCACCTGTTTGCAAAACAGGATGGGCAGTGTTCAAAGGCCTGACAGCACAAAGCAAGAAAGGATACTGAGGAGAGATATCATTTATTGAATGGCCTTCTTTACATTTCACCACTCATATAACAAGCTAGACAGGTTTTCCTGTAAGAACAGAGCTAAAACCTCAGCTGGATGAATTACAARAAAAAGCTTCTGAGCAACTACAAACACCCTTCTAGCCTCTATGCATCTCACTTCCTCCTCCGGGAAGAAGCCTGAAATAGCTGCCTGCCCTGAGGATTAAATCTGAACTAGACCATTTAGGAGTGTTATTCACCTTAGGTGTTTTACAGGGGTAACAACATCCAGTTGCCCAAGCTCATTCTCCTTCAGAATCCTACCCTTCGATCGCTACAGGAGTATATAACAAACCACAGGAGAGGGGATTTAATGTTGAACACAGTGGGAGAGAGAATTTGAGAGGCAAATTACTCCTGTGAAGCCACTACAGTCCCATTAGATCTAATGCTTTTCTCATATTGAGCCACAGGCTAGGATGATAGGGATCTGGCAAAGAACGGCTGTAGTAGCTGTCACAAGTTGAGTGCTTCTCAAAAACACACTCACACAAAAAGACAAGTAAAGGCTGCCTTCCCAAAAGGCATTGAAACATTACTGTTCACACACAGGGACTGATACTAATGTAGCATTTGCTCTGCTACCAAATGGATGCTGTTTAGTGGTAAATTAAGGATGAAAGATCCCATCCTCCCTCAAAGCCTCAGACAAAGGAGGTGGTCTAGAAACACAGGAGACTGAGCGGGTGAATGTCTTTGCTCCTGTTGCTAGCGACTGGGTTGATGACATTTCAGAGGCTGAATACCTTCCTGCAAACAAACCGTGGCCAGCTAGAGCCACTGCCACCACATGCCTGATAGCGTTTTTCTGACAGAMCACCTCTTCTTGCAGCTCCAGGCGTTTTTGCCTGCAAAGAGAGAGAGCTGGGATTTCTGGCCTGAAGGTAACATGGGATGATTTGAAGTCTGTGGGAGAGCAAAATGTGGGAGATGGGTGGGGAAATGGGGAAATGTCTGAAGAAGCTGTAGAGGCCCTTCTGTGTGGTCTGTTGCTGATCTGATCAGGATTATAGGCATTAAGTGCCTCCTATGCTTTCCTTCTGCTCACATGCAGCAGGGAGCCACCTTTGCCACAGCACTCAGAGAAGAAAAGTATTTCATGTCAGATCTTACACAGTGGACTACTGGTACCTGAAAGCCCATTGATTTCTGGAGGTTTTTCTTCAGAGGGGTTTGACTGATGGACACTGCAGAGATTTCAGCCGGGCTCTTTCCTCGTTGGCCCGCAGGATTTGGTTGATGAGATACTCACTCTCCTCGCCCACCTCAGCGAGGCGGAGGTCAAACTCAGTCAAAATGTTGTTATCCATGAGCCCTTCAAGCAGCTGCTTGCCACCATCCTGCAGTTGGTGAGAGAAAAGAGGAGGAGATCAAAGAGTGAAGTTTATTGTTGCCTGGGTCTCATCCTCAGTGCAACTTCCCCTGCACTTCCCTGCTCTTGGYGGTACAGCTGCAGAGAAGGGAGCCCATCAGGCAGCAATGAAGGTGATTAAGGCCTCCACGGAAGCCTGAAACATTGCTTACAAGTGCAGAGCAGTGTAAGCTTATGCAGCACACCGTGATATGACAGGTGCTAACGACTCCCTCTGGGTATCATGTCAGCAGTCCTCAAGCTCAGGCCGCTTCATAGCACAGAGCAAATGGCAGCATGATTTGTGCACTCTTCCTTCTCTCCATGGAAGATGAGGTCTGTAGAGATGGGGATGTGGCTGCTGTGCTCATGGTCTCCTGCTCAGACACCATCTCCCTGGGAGAATCAGCTTTTCTTGGGGACACTCAATCTAGTAAAGCCAAGTCTGCATAGTAAGTTCAAACTCCAATAGAAAATGCTTCATAGATATCAGCTTTAGGAACAGTTGGTGCATTTCTTTCCCTCAGCTGAAAAATCATCTTTAGAGATATGACCATATGATTTTTTTTTTCCTACAGCTATTCTCTTTCAGATCCTGGATACATGTGCTGATCCAATCACTTGCATTCAGCACCCCACTTGCTAAACCTTTGCTAAAAAGGACATGATATTTTTAACAGAGTACAATGACCAGAATTTGCCATATCTCTAGCAGTTTGCAACCCAGGAATCTCAGCCCCTGAGCTGTATTGGCATGTTCAGGATCACTCTGTATATATAAAAAATATAATAACACTAGTCTACTTGTCAGGGTGCTGTGGAGCTTCACAATTGGGCACCAGGAGAGCTCATCGTATGGAAGGTACGATGTGCAGAGATTATTATTTTCTAAGCAAAAATCCTGCTGTCTTTTCCAGGCTTTGCCCCTTGTATCATTACGCTTAAATGTTTTTCTGTATCCAGGATCATAAAAATCAAAATCGCAGGTTTTCTGACATCAAATCCTTTTAAATCCTTTGTCAAATACATTGAGCCAATATTCCTGCCAACAGGGACAGCTGGTCTTGCTACCGCTTTATTGTGTCAGTGAGAAAATTGAGGCAGCACAGAAAGTTTAAAATCCAACTTAACTGTATTTGGCTCTCTAGTTTCAGATTTCTAAAGGCCTTTTTAATTAGCTGAAGAAAAGTGGTCTGTTTTGTGGAGATGTTGCATGCTGTAGCTCTTAGGGATGTAACGGGATCTGTGGATGCTCCTCCATCTGAAAATGTGAGCCAATGGTTTAGGAGCCACATATAAGCGTCCAGATGTGGTTTTTTTTGAACTACCATACCAGCCTAGAACTATAGGGTGAGTTGCAGCAGCTCAGTAACATATACAGTTTTCTAAGGATCTGCTCCGAGTGTTTGATGGCCAGGAGAGTTTCTAGAAAGGGTGAAACATACCTGTGACAGATGGCACAGCAGATCCTAGGCCCTGATATCATGCCACCTATATAGCATAGCATGCTGTTCTCTACTCTCCATGTGTGTAAAGTGGCTCTGATTTTACCAGTTTCCTAGATTTCTGTTTCCCATGGGAAATATATCTGCCCGAGCTCAAAGCCTGGAAACCACATTCCACCTACGAGCTCCATGACAAGAGCTAGACAATAGGTGAGATAAATGTGTAAGTACATACAGAAAAAAAAAAAGAATGTTATTCTGTTTCATGACATCTGCTGCTATACTCTCTTCATTACTTGTAACTGCTGTTATCACAGCAAGAGGGAAAAGTAAGGGGCGCCTTTGGCTCTGTGGCTTTGAGACAGAGCGGACAGCTTTGCAACACAACTGCTCAGACACAGAAGCTGCAGAATGAAAGGATTTGTCTTACCAGCCCTATGTGGTTGCATGAGAAATTGATACTGGTCAGTGTGCTGTTCTGAGCAAGGACTTGGCAGAAAAGTGTAGCAGTTGGCTCTGACAGCTCGTTGCTTCCTAGATGGATAGACTTCAGAGTGGTGTTGGTTAGCAAGGCACGGCCAATTGCCTGCCCACCTTCATCCTCCACGCAGTTGAGACGTAGATTCAGGGAGGTCAGGGTGGAGTTATTGGCCAGGGCTTGAGCAAGAGCATGAGCCCCCAGGTGACGGATCTGGTTGTTACACAGATCAAGGATTTCTAATTTGCTGTGGTTAATCAGCTTGCCCACAGCACGTGYCCCCTTGTCGCCAATGAGATTGTGGGACAAGTTCAGCTCCATCAAAGAGGGGTGATCCAGCAAGTTCTTAATGAGCAGCCTGGCCTTGTCATCATCCACTTCACTGCGTGTCAGCTTGAAAATCTGTTGGGATAAAAGACAGGGACATTAAAATGACCTGTGCTTTGGAATGATCTTCTCAGAAGACCTCAAGTGAGTTAAGCCCATGGCAGCTGCTCACCAGAGGCAGAATTCCTCTTGCTTTGCTTCAGACACCTTGTCGTGTATGCTAAATAAAATAGCTGCTAGGGCAGGCCCTTCCAGAAGGTAGGTCATGCCACTGACATCTCATTCCTATTCTAGGGTTAAATAGTTCATCTCCTGGAAATGCCTGCACCTGTCTTCTGATCCCTGTTGGATCTCGGACACGGACAGCTAAATTAAATTAGATAAAGCTGACCAAACTTTGACGGAGAGCAACAGCAGAACTCATTCTAATAGCAGGACTTGCCCCACACCCCACATACTCGCTGTCCAATCTAGCATGGGCCACCTTCATGTCCACTGGCAATAATCTCCAGTGCTCGTTGTCACGTGTGATGTCCTAGTTGGCCAGGGCACCTCAATAGGTACATGAAAAGTTATTTCTTTTCTGGAAGCCAAGTGGAGAGATATTTCCCAAAGCCTGACAATACCTGGGGGCAGACAAATCTCCCCGGGCTCTCCGGACAGCAATGTCCACAGACATTTGGTAGAATTTTTGTGCTGTAACTGTCACAGAATGTAAAGTTATATTGGTGCCCAGAAAAATAACCCTCATTACTGTAGGGAAACGGCGAATGCTTCTCCCATGTTCTTCTTGGGGGTCTTGGCTGCTCTGGGGTATTCTGATATGTATTGACTGAGCATAAACCACCAAAAACTGTCCTAATGAAAAGCTATCTCTGTGATTTGCTTTTTCTCCCTCCCAGAACTATGTTGGAAGTTAAAGCAGCTGTTTTCTCTCCAGCTACAGGGAGTATGTTTTTGAAGAAGCAAATGTTTTGCTTACTGATCCTCAGACAGCCTGTTCTAACAAAAACATACCAGACAAGATACTTAGCACTAGGCCAGAAAGTCAAGTTCACTCTGGCACACTGGAACCATTAAAGGGAAAGGTGCTGCCCTGCTACAAGACAGAGTATGTAAAGGGGAATGAATCTTTATGTGCTGACATTTCCCTCAGCTCAGTCAAGGCAGGTGCAGCTCTAGCGAGTACAGCAGCTATGGATCTGACTGGAACAGTATAGAAGGCTATTGCCTGGCTCACTCTGCTCTCTGCTAACACAGACCTGTCCCAGAGAGGCAGAGAATTTGACTCAGATGCTTACAAACCACCCACTAGGCTGGTAAAACTAGAAGCGTCCAGCAATCAAAAGTGGTCCCTAGGTTTCTTCCCCCAGGCAATTTGAAGATCTAAATGAGGCATAAAGGTTCAGTTTGGGATACATTACTTTCAAGTTGTGGCATTTCTTCAAGGCGACAGCCAGGTTGGAACAGTCCTGGTAGGTAAAGTTGAAGAGGTTCCACTCAAAGTTCATACCACAGTCCTTCACACCATAAGTAAGATTAAGCTCTTCAAGGTGAGGGAGAGCAGTAATGAGGACTCCTAGGTCATAGTGATGCGTGGAGACTTCATTGAGCTCAACATCACTCCCTGAATCATCAAAATCCTCTTCCTCCTCCTTTTCATCCAGCTTCACTGGTGGCAGAAACTGATCAATCTCCAGTTTCCACACATACTCTTTGCAGAGTGGTATGAGCTCTAGGACCTGATTGTGGTCTGTGACATTAGGGATGAAACATTTTAGGATATTCTCCAGATGACGTTCAAAGAACATCCGCTTCCAGCTATTTCCGTAGTCGGAGACATCGCACACTTTCCAGCGCTGAGTGCAGCACCTCTTCCAGTAGTCCTCATCATGTATTAGGTTGGCAGTCACAGTGAGTGGAAGTCCAGTGGAGAGCTTGTCCAGCACCTTCCTTTGGTGCTCAGGCAGAAGACGGTCTATAATAGGATTTTCTGGAGGGGATGGAGAGGAGAAGACGTTGCTCTGGGCTCTAGGCCCATGGCCCCTGTGCGTCTGTCAGTGTGTCCATGCCCTTCCCTCTATTGACAGTGGCTCCCTTCTCAATTACCATTAGCTGGTGCATGGAACTAAGCTGGCAGAAAATGACTCATTTTTGTGTAGGATTTCTGTCTTTCATTATACAATATATGCACAATCCAATTTACTCTCATAATATTTGAAAACTGTACCAGAAAAATAACTCCCATTTTTGTAACCACCAAAGATGCGTACCAGAAATAAGGTCCTGACTAAAGTTATTGACCTGCAAGTCAATACAGTTGGGAATTTGCATGTACTTTTGAAAAGATTTGGTTTTAATTCTGTTTATATTCAGAGGAAGACTGATGTCTCTAACACAGCTATTCTAGGCTTACAGTGATGGCAGAATTTGTCTTGTCATTTGCTGAACTTTCTCTCTTTGGATTCTAACCATATTAAAGGATGGTATTTGAGAAGTGAACTGTCTGTACACTTTTCATACAAGTCTGCTTGTCTTTTCATCTTAACTCAGATGTCTGTCTAACCCCCAAATGATTCTTGCTTCCTTCTCACTAAGACACAATTTATCCTAGCCTTCAGATCACCCTGTTTAAATAAAGGTGCTTTCTCTCCTCAGACCCTTCCCTAAAGCCTTGCCCTGAGTGTTAGCGGACTTCCCTCTGATGGAAGTTCTCTGGGGTAAGAGATGCCAGAGAAAAGCTGTGTGTATATACACTGTGAATACCTGGTGAAAAACATATATATGAGTTGAATCACAGAGCATTGGAAATCAGATTCTTAGAGAAAAAGTGGGTCTTATAGGTATATTTTTTTTCTCTCTGGGGCATTTCCTTAAGGACACCCAGAGTTATACCACAAGTTCTTCCAGGAGTCTGTTTTCCAGTGTCCTACAGCTGTCACTGTAGTGATCTTCTCTTTAAAGACTCACAGTGCAATCAGAAATGGGACATACATTGGTATAGCTGAACTAGCTTCAGTCTGCCTCACTCAGGCAACAGCAGTGGGCAAGATGCAGCGGCCCAGGTCAGATGCTGATATGAAGGACCCCAAGAAACCGAGCACACTTATGTGCATGCACTATAGGTCCAACCCATTTGGCCTCAGGCAGACTGATCAAGCTGACAGAACTTGGAAAGTCTCCCAGCTGGGACCCCCAAACACCAGTTCCTGGTCTCTAAGGCAGCACTGAGTTTCTCTGTAATGTGTTACAGTTCCAGTATGGATGTATCCTATCTTTGGCCTTTGCTACAACTCCACCAACTCAGCCAAATTCACAGGAATGGTTTGTCTTTCCCACTCCCATTTACTTCCCAGATGGGACCTCGTTTCTAGGTTTGCTGTATTTCATCGGTCTACCTACCTCAAAAGCACTTTCCCTGCCTGGGGACATGACTTGTCATAACACCACCAAAAGCTATGGAATACAACTGTGAGTACAATATGTATTCTGAGATGGGGCCATCTTAGAGCAGGGAGTGTTGCTATGTTATTTTTATGTCTCACTCAGCACAACGGGGGGCTCCATCCTTGAGTGCCACCATAATGGATGTATGAATCAAGACAAGGAAATAGCAACTTCATAGTCCTGGTCACAGCTGAGACAGTGAGTTCAGCAGACCATGGAATGAAGAAGAAATGGCAGGACAAGGTTAGGGCAGAGTCACATGCTGGATAACAGCCCAGGGAACTAAAGCATCTCTGAAATGTGCCAGTACATGCTTAGCAACTGAACAGTTTGCTTAACTAGTTGACACAGGAGATGTTTTTCTCCATGTTTCTCTGGCAGGGCTGGGTACCACCCTCTGTGCCTTTCAGGTGCATCTGCCTGCTCTGCTGACCCTCTGGTCCCCAAGACAGAGCTCCCTGTATGTCCTAGGGGAGAGGCACTCCTTACTTTCAAAGTTGTGAATGATGTGCTGGAGGCAGAGCTCAGTGAGCTGTGGGACAATGGCAAGAGACCACTCCGGATCCTCAGCAATGACACGTTGTATACAGCGTGAATCATCAGCAAGGCTGGCCTGGGACGGGAATGCGGGAAGGACTGTGCTCACATCACCGGTCACTGGCTCCTGCATCCTGCTCAGTGTCTACTCCTCCTTGAGATCAGAAGTCACTGCCACGTTTTCCAGCTGGGCTATCTGGAACAGAAAAAGTTAATTTTAGTAAAAGGCCAGAAATAACAATACTTTGCTCACATTGGTCTTTTGTAATGCACTTCCCCCCTGCGCTTTGCCTGCTTCCTTCTCTTGAACTTCAAGCACTGCAGCTCCACATCTATTATTTAGTCTTATCTTTATGTAGTGCCCTGCACACATCTTTAGGTACCATATGTAATAAACAGATAATAATATGGCATTAATTCAAAGTGCCATTGAAGAGGATGGACAGGAATTGGTTGCTTCCTCTAATAAGTAGGTTTCTTCTAATAAAAGAAGTAGAGGCCTTAAGGAGGCGGACAATATCTGGGTTCAAAACACAGGAAAGAGATGGTTCTTCACACCATCTGCAGCTAATACTGCATAGTTGCTTGTCACAGGATGTTGAAAATGGTGCAGCTTTCAGTTGAGACTGACCAAGTTCATAGAAGATAAACCCCTTGAGAATGGCTAAACACACACACACACACACACACACACACACACACAAACCCATCTGGCTCAATATGAGTTGAAAATGGTTGGGGGCTGGGGGAGTGCTGGAGGGAAGCAACATGTATACTTGCACCTGGCCACTGTCAGAAATGGGATAATGTCCCAGACAGTTCCCATTTGATCATACTCTTATGACTCTTTAAAAACAGATGCATACTATATATTCATTTTTTCTGCCTTTATCAATTACTTATCAGCTGAACTCCTTCCAAACATCCATTAACAGATAAGGTGGGTGAGATTTCTTCAGACTCACATTGAACACAGCCTTTAAGACCTGAAAGATCCAGGCTAGAGCAAAAGGCAGGATGCCCAAGTCTTATTAGCTCTGCAAAGCTTTCCCAAAGCAAATCTTCCTGTTAGTTATTTCCTACCCCAACTTCAAGACCAGCACTCCTGGCCTTCCTTATCACACACGTATGATTATTGTCTGAAAGTCCTGGTGGTTCCCTCACCAACTCCACCAATCTGAAAGAGTCAAAGGAGACTCTAGGAATGAGAAGGCTTTTGTTTTGTCTTACGAGTCCTGTATTCTGGGTCAGGGTGCCCAGACCTATGCTAACTCTTTCTTGGGACTTATTGCACATAACAGGGCTGCAGTTCAGTGGGTGAGGAAAGAGGCCCATAAAAACCAGAAAGTCATTGTGAGGAGCTGAATTTCAAGATGGCTAATTGGAATGAAGAGGGCCTGTTTGTTAGCGTTCAGGGGCACATGAAAACAGCACCAGGCAGAAGGATGGCTGGCAGTGTCAGAGGCAAGGGCAGCTTCCTAGACGAGCAAGGGAATGCCTTGGGGCAGCGGGGGCCCTGCACCATGACAGAGTTAAGAGATCCTGTGACAACATCCTACATAGAAGCTGACTGCCATGTAGTATCTTGTGCCACAACTTCCCTCAGCTGTGCTTTGATCACAAACAACTCTTTTTTTACAGAGGGAAAGAGCCAGATGGAGCTCCCCATATCAAATACCTGATTTCCTTCCCCTGCATGAGGCTGCTTCCTTTTCCTCTGAAGTCCCAGTTTGTGCAGTCAGCACAAGCCCCTCTTATTCTGAAAGCTTTGTAGTAAGCTTTGCTAACTTTCCTTCCTTTGCTCCTTCCTCCTCCAAAAGACATTTGATGAAAGGGTCTACAAAGGAATGTGCAAGAGATGTGTGAAATGCCAGGAACTTGAAGAGCAAAGCAAAATGATTCATATCATACTGCAGCAAGTGTGTTAGCAAAGGCTTCTTTGAATGCATTTTCAGTGGATTTGATAACATTTTCAGAATAAGAATCAGGAAACAGGGATGAGGGAGATGGCAGTGGCAGAGATTCCTCCATCGCAAAGCAGGATGATGCTGCTCTGTTCCAGGTATTGGTGAAAGGATGCCAAAGGCAAGGGCCATAGAAAGAAAAGAAAAAAAAAAGTGCTTGATCTGAAGGGAAGGAATGGATGATATGCCATGTGACTGCTCCAAAATGAGAAACATTTGTTTGAAGAGCTTTCTGCCCCCAGAGGAAGGTGTTGTGATGGCAAGCTGCCGCTGAGGGGAAAGAGAATGCATTGACCCAGCTGAAAACCAGATCTTAATGCTGGTGGTCTCTAGTGGAAAAAGGAAAGCACAACCAGATGCCAGAGGTGGCAACAAAACAGGAGAGGGGCCTGGAAAAACATGTTTTCTCCTTGCTCAGTCCTTCATCCTATTCAAAAAGCATCTGTGTCACTGTGTCCCCCAGGCCACTCACAGCTGATTGGAGCTTCTGATGACTTTTCTGACCTTCTGGGAGCAATCTTTAAAGACCAGCTGTTAGGAAAAGCTCATGCGACATTGATGGTGTAGGATTATTTCATGGTTGTGTTCCAGCAAATAATCTGATTGCCAGTATACTGATGGTAGATCGATTTTTAGAAAGTAACGCATGGTGCATACAAGACTGCCAAAGGACCTCCTGCAGACCAAGCAGGAGACACAGCTGTTCTCAGGTAGAACATAAACCTAGCTACAGAAATCAGTGAAACCCTTCTGTGTGTTGGATGAAGTTTAGTGATGGTTGCCTGGTGTCATGGGACCAGTCTCAGTGTAGACTGATTCCAAATGTGAGGTTGCAGGACAGAGCTCAGGGTGTTTGCAGCCCAGCTGCTGAGCACTTTCTATCTGAGCTCCGCACCAAGCCAGCTCCTCTAACTCTGCCGTTCCTACTCAGTATTCAGCGTGAACACGAATCTAGCAAGAGGAAGGCTGTTAGTATGTGATAACTAGCCCACAAAGTGTCTGAATCAACCCCACGACTGAGGTGTCTGGGAGGGTTGAGTCTGGCACTGAGTCACTGATCACACTGAATCAATTCACACCACCTTCAGTGTGGTAACCACACGACACTGCTTGCTTTCAGCACCTTATTTTGCTGTGAGCATCTGTGGGTCTGGATGTCCAGATACGCAATCTGGGAAGAGAAGGGTTGCCTTCACTTTTGCATCCCCTCTGTCGTGGCATCATGCATCTCATAAAGGCAGCATTAATATCCTAAGCCAATTCCCATGGCTGGATTTGCTTAACATGTATTTAAACACTAGAGAAGTGTTGTAATTCACTGACTGTCAATAAGCCAAGTCAACATTATTAACACACACTCCTCTCCACCCACGCTATACTTAAGTCACCTACATCACAAAGTATTTATGAAATGATATACAACAAATGGGGGCATGTAGTAAATTCCTAGTTTATATCATTTAATGTGTGGATTACGCTAAAAGGTAAATTATACTCAGATTTCTAAAAAATCACACTTCCTTTCCCTCAGAGAAGGAAATCTTTTAGGATTCCATTCCTGTAGCCATTTACCTGTTATGATCTGGAAATAGGACATCTGCTCAGACAACAACAGAAAAAAAGAAATCTGTTTTTCTGATTGACACCACAGCCCAGAAAGACCACTGAGAAAAGTCATGTGGAAACTAGTGGCATTCGGCTGATGACTCCTACCAAAACATGTTGACCCAAGGAGCTGAATCATTGTAAAGGCCCTGCTAACTGCAGAGTTTGTAAATTCTTCTTGAGTACGGTTACGCTTTAGCTGAGATTGCATTTGCACTGAGCCCTGGCCAGCCCAGGAGCTGAGGAAGTTCTCACATCCCTGCTGCTGTGCTCTGGAAACGCTAGCTGAACTGCAGCTATCTGCCATGCTCTGCACGGGCTAGGTGAGACACCAGCAAAGGGGCCCGAGCACCAGCTAGCACTGCCAATCCCCGTACCTCCAGCAGTGACACATGGCCCTTTGGCTCATATAGAAGGGCTGATACTAAGTGTATGTTAAATATGCATATTGCAGACTCCTAAAGAGCCTAAGTCTCTGGAAGAGGCGCTAAGTAAAGGATAAAAAAACACATGCCAGATGAGGGATCTATTTAGTTTCAAATATACTGGAAATTGTAAGTGGTGATCAGGCAGAACTAGATCAGGCAGCTATTAGGGAGTAGGGTTAGTGCCTCTAATATGACAGGTATCAACACCCAACATCCTGGTCCTAGATAGCTGTCGACCTACCAGACACTCTGTGCAGGTAAAGGTCCTGTTCAGAAGGGACCTTTGTGGAACACGTTGAGGAACTGAGCATCGCCCACCACAGCCCTCGCTGCCCGCAGAGCGGCCCCGCCACAGCAGTCCTCGGACACCCAGGCAGGAAGRATGTGCTGAACGGTACCGAGAGCATCCGGCTGCTTCCAAACACTCAGCCCTCAGCGGAAAGGCGCTGTTGGGCATCTCTGAAACGCCTGATGACGGGGACTTTGTCTCCTCCCAGCAATAATGCTTGTTCTCTTCTACMGAATCCCAAAGAGTGGAAGAAAAACTCACTATACTACTCTGTTTATTCATAATAATTATGAAGAACAATCTTTTTCTCCAGTTCGTCCTCTCCCACTCTCCGTGAACAGTGAGGGGAATAAGGGAGTGTTCGCCGAGGAGGGACAAGGCTACGGCCACGAGTCAGAGGCGGCTGGGAGGCCGCGGTAACGCCGCAGCAGCGAGCAGAGCCCAGGCACAGCGCTGTGCTTCAGCCAGCGGCGCCCGTCCCTGCTGCCCGCGCCGAGGCCTCGCCGCGCGGCTCCTCRGGGTCCCCACGGCGAGCGGCGCGGGGAACCGCGCGCCGGCATGCACCGCTTCCCGGGCACCGCCACGGAGCGGGGAGAGGAAAACAAAGCTGGTTAGYGGCATGGTGTCAAACTCGGCACACAAGTGACAACGGAGCTAATTTCCACGCTCTCCACTGAGGTCTGCCCTGCTTGTGAGCATCCCAGCTAGGGGCTCCTCATTTACACCAGTGCTTGGCTAATTCTGACCAGCAAGCTCCTGTTATTTAACCATTCCTGTCGTAAAATAAGAGACAAGCACCCAAACAGACAGATCCTGTCCCGAGACCTTTACGACCTGCTGTAACTTGGTGGGGTGGAAGGCGYAGAAATGGCCCATGGCAGAAACGCCTCTCCCAGGAGACTGCCCAGCTCCTCACCGCCCCCAGGGGCCGCTTCCCCTCCCTGGCGGCCCCAAAGAGTCTCCATTTCCCCGGTGCACCACGAGCCCTCACCTGGGCGCCCGTGATGGCCTCCGCGGCGGCGCCCGCGGTCGCTGGGCACGCCGCGTTGCTAGGGCAGCGGAAGGGGGCCGGGCAGCGCGGTGGCCGTGGCCATGGCCGCCACCGTGACCGCGACCGTGTGCGGGGCCCTTGCGCTGGAGYGAGACCTGGCGCTGCCCCGAGCCACCCGGAGCTGGTGCTGGAGTGAAGGCCCCCCGGGGAAGCAGAAGCCCCGCGGCCGCTGCGCGTGGGCGGCTCGGGCTGCCCCACGAGGGAGCGGGTCCGCAGGGCTGTCTCAGCGCGCCCCGCGGGGCCCCCTMCGCCTGTTCTGCCCCGCCGCCGCGTCCCTCCTCCTGCCGCGAGCACCTCTTGTCGGGCGTGGGAGACATACCCAACACCCTGGAAAACACTAAAGAAACAAGGGGAACCGAGCATCCATTCCTCCCCTTTGTTTTCCCCATTTCTCATACCTAATCATATCAGTATTTACTAGCACATTTTCCGATCAAAACGTGATTTTCCTTTGCTCTTTCAAAATGCGGACGCGCTCAGCCATGGGTACATCACAAGCGCGRCCCGTGTGTGCCCCGTGGGAGCGTGTCTGACACTGCTGCCAGCTCTCATGATCCCCTTTTTTATTGCGAGTCCCACCATAGACGGTATTCCGGGGAAGCTGCGCTGGTATTTCGTTTAAAATATATCTTCTAGTTGTCAAGAAAGTGTTAMGAATGCGATCCAAGTTTACCCTAAAGGYTCTGCAAGAAAATGATAAATTGAAAGACAAGATTAAAAAGAAAAAAAAGGAAAAAGAAAAAATAAACWAATAATAATAATAATAAAAATATTTTGAGGCTTGACTTGTGAGTTTCAAAGTGCTGAGACTTTAGTAATAATTTACTTCTGCTGCAGGTGCAGCCTCATTCTGTCACTCCTTCAGTCGCACAGAAGTGACACAGCTTGTGTGTAACACCGTGACGGTGTCAGCATCCTTTCCAGGGCCTTTACCAACACCAGTCCCACACYGGGTGTTAATCCTAGGAGCACTTTCTGAGCTTCTGAGATCTTCTAAAGCAGGAATGAGGACAGTATATAATGGTAATTATTTTCTCCTGCATTGATTTCCCTGCACTCATTCATGAATTCAGTTTGACTCCTCATGTAAACGTCATCAGCAGAAACRGACCCTCCTTCCAGCTGTCAGATCTCAAATTTCCCGCTTCCAGTTTTATAGTGCTGTTATGCATTATCCACTCAAACATCTTGGCCTGGAGTTTGATGGCAATTAGTATTAGTAGGTCTTAATACCAAAACAATAGGAGAGCTGCCAGGCTTTGCTGTGCGGTGCCTGCAATGGGAATGTATTCCACAGGGCATCCTCTGGGGCTCGTGTGAAAYTGCAGATGCTTTTCAGGAGATGGGGTTACAGCCTTATTAGTGTTCTAGACATGGTGGACTGGAAAGATATCACCCGCCCTGGCTTCCCCAGCTCTGATTTCTTTGTCTCTTTGGGGGTGTTTGTAAATACTTGTTAACAGAGGAGCCGTATAAGGATGAAGGAAGCACCAGGAAGTCCTGGGAAGATGACACATGGGAGGGAGTGCCTCCAGTTTTGTCTGCACAAGGCTTAAGTTCACACTTTGATGTGATTTCAATGGTTGTGACGCCAGAAGCCCAGACTTCATCAGAGACATCCAGACCTTCTACTCCATCCCAGGTGATTTTTCACAAGGCATGGTCGGCTGCTGCTGTTGAGAACAGTCAGAAGAAGAGACTGGTGTGCTATGGAGAGCCTATGTGCTGCAAGGACCTGTAGAGGTTAAAGACCATGTTTTCCGTACTGGCCTGAGAAGCTCCTCCTTTTTTTCTGGGCTTCTCCTTTTAAGTTTGCCTTCTCTGCTGCTGTTCTGTCTTTTCCTCTTGGCCTTGTGCTTCCCTTGCTCCCTCCAGTCCATTCCTTGTCACTGCAAAACTCTTCTGCACCTTTCTTTTATGGACAAACTCCAGCAAGATGCAGGCCCTTTCTCCTCTCTCAAAGAGGATGTTGGATGCATCACATCCTCCACGTCAGGGCTGCTGCATCAGACAGCCGYTGTCACAAAGGGGAGTCCTTAGTCCAGGAGCAGAGCACAGGTTTGCTGGAAGCCATGCAGCAATGGCAATGAATCCGTGCTGAATGTTGCTGAGACTGGCACTGTTGTCAGATATAAACTAGCGAGCAGTGCCCAGGCAGAGAAAGCAGCTCAGGTGCCCAGGTGTGTTTCTGTCCTCTGGCCTGCTTCGCCGAGCCACTAAGACTGCCCGCAGCAAAGCGACCCTTCCGTCTGCTCATCTCCTTCTTGGTTTCTCCCTGATGAGATGGCACTAGCACCAGCTGTCTCCTCAGGGACTGCACAAATGCATCTGGTGAGGTTTCTGCCCGTGGCAAGCAGCAGGCTGTTTGTTTGTAGTGGCATCTGGAGGTAGCAGGAGGGGAAGGGGAAAATATATGTGCATGTGTCCTCTGTCAGCTATGCWGTTGCAGCTTCTGCATCCCCCTTTGTCCTCAGATCACACTGTGATGGCCAGAAGTCACCACACAGGTTTAGGGCATGATATTATGCAAGTCCTTTATGCCCTGTGGGGCAGCTTCTCTAGCTAATGTGTTAAATGGGACACCCCTAATTTGCCAGATGTAGTCTGTTTTGTCTCTGGCACTCTCCTGGGAGAAGAACTGTGGGTACAGTTGAAGAAGATGTTTGGAAGGAGGCATTAGTTGTTTGATGAGTGCCTGGTGCAAAGGGATTCACTAGGGCAGGAAACAGTGAGGTTTGTCCTTGGCTCTGGGGGGAGCTCTCTAAAGGGCTTTTATGCTTTTCAGAGAAGCACAGAAGGTTGCCAGTTTGGTGGAGACTTAGTAAATTTAGGATAGTGAAGACCAGGGACAGGTTCTCCTGTGAGATGGGACCACTGCTCCTGCCCAGGGTAGGAGCTCCTTGCCTTGTGGCTTCCTACAGTTCCTGCTTGAAAACACTGCTTTAAGCCATCTGCATCTCCTGCAGTTTTGGAGGAAGTGGCAAAAGAAAAGGCATCCAGGAAAGGGAAAATAACCCCCTGGAAAGCTGGCACCGAAAGGGATGGGGGATCACGATGTCTCTCAGTGCTGCATCTCCTCCCCAAACTTTCCGCTCTACTTGGGTCCCAGCAGGACCTGTGCAGCTGCTGACAGCTATTAATAAGCCGGGAGAATGTGGGTTCTGTCTCCTACCGTTTCCTGAGATGAATGGTAATTACCTTTAATTAGACTAGATTTGGTTCCCCCTCCTACCTTCCAGCCCCCCCCTTTCCTGCACTGCCGGGGAGAGATGGCAGCATAGGAACCAGCCCATCTGCTGCCTGTGCCAGCTCTGTGGGAAGCAGCACTTGGCCATGGGAACAGAGGATTATCTGCCTAGGACATCCTGCAGGCCTTCGCCCGTGGATGCCGAGCACCCTGGAGGAGGGAGACACAACCAGCCATGGGCTGCAAAAGCTGACCTCACCCTGGCCTTTAAAATGTGGCATAGGACTTGCCCAAGGAGGAGTTTTCTTCCTACTTCCACCACTCCAAGCGTGGTGTGAACGGCAAAGCAGAAGGCTTTCTTTCATCCAGGTTGTTTTAGCTTGTTTACAAAATCAGTGCCAGAGCTTTCCCTTATCCTTTGAGGTGGTGCCTCTGAGGAAGCACTGCCCAGGAAAAATGGGAGCTCTTAAATCTTTCTTATGCATCACAATTTCTGGCCCCAGAGCAGCACATCTTCAGACCGAGTGTATGCCCAAGATGCTTTGGGAAGCTGCCCTTAGCTTACCCCACTCTGCAGGCCTTTCCCTGTACCAATCTGAACAGCCACAGTGCTTTAAAAGCCAGCTTAGTCCTTGCTTTCTTCCCACAGAGCTGGATATATCCCTGTTTGGTTCAGTCCATCCACTTTCCACCATGGAGACCCAGCACCCTCCTAGGCCCTTGCTGCTTTTAGCAGGAGGGGAAGAAAAGGGTAAACTCATTGCTTGATCCTGCCCATCTGAATTTAATGTGCTGAATTTAATCAGCACTTCTTATATTTGAAGTGTGTTTTTCTGATTTGTACTGTTCCTTGAGKGAATGATGAACACCGTCAAGATCTGTGCCCAAGGAGCCCCTGGCAACCCCCTGTCCCCTTACTGTTGGAGCACTCTCTTCTTCCCTCTCCCTGAGAGCTCTTTAACACTAGGCCAGAAGTTTCAGGACGCCCCATGGACTCCCACTCAGCCCCTTCCATTGCTTCCAAGTGCCAGATGACAAACTAGACTCTGCTGGGAGCAGTGCCAGGCTCCCTTCCCTATCTTCTCTTTCAGAGAAGAGATGAAGAACAAGTCTTCTTCTTCGAGCGAACAGAGGTATAAGGCTGTTTTACCCGACTTAACTAGTCTTTAGCCCCAGATTCAGTGGGAGTCAAGTGGGAAGAACCAGCAGAACTTCAGAGAAAGAGGTGCCAGGGAAGAAGAGGTCTGGCTGRAAGCTTTTTACTGTGCCCATCTTCCAGGCTACATTGTAATTAATAGACAATTAATTGCCTTGGACGCCTAGGACGTGACCACAGCTGCTGCTTCCCCTTGCTCCCTCRCCCCTGCATCCTTCCTTACTGTCTGGAAAATTTCTTGGTCAGACGGGGTTGCTGACAGCCATTGAGTGGTTCCCTTTTTGGAAAGCACCATTCTGAAAGTTTAACAGGATTCTCTCAGGCAGAACAAATCCCTAAATCCCTACTTGTTCAGATTAGAACAAGGAGGGCAAAAACAAAGCAAGACTCCCACCACAAAGTGTCTCAGACCCAGTGAGCAGCAGAAACGTCCCATATCTGAGTCCCGCGGGGAGTGTGGAGCTGTGTTTGGATTGTGGAAGGGATTCAGGGAGGATTTGCTCAAATTCTCCTGACTTTTTACTTCAGATGGCAGCGTGAGCACAGTGCTTGCTGCTTCTAGCTTGGAAACTGGCTGCTGCTTGAACAATATCCTCCTTCCTAAAGGGATTTTGACACTTTCTGACAACTCTTCTTGATGTCCAGAGACATCTCTATGGGACCTAGGTGGCTCCCCTTAGTACTCTCTGAGCTCTGGGCTCTCCCCTGCYTGAGATCACTGCTGTGTCACAGCAGTCCCTACAGATCCTGGCCCTGGAGCATCTATCCCCTCATGCCAGATCACAGCCCCACAAGCTCCCCAAGGGAATGGGGAAGACATGCCCCYTAGTAGAGTCTGGCAGGGGACATGCTCAGAAAAATGGCTTTCCATGGCAGGTGAGGCCATAAAGGAGACTGTTAATAGGATAACACTGGTCACTGAACACGTCTAATAGCCTCCTCCTCTGCATTTCTATTTATGTGAAATAGGACAGAGTCGTGTGCTGGCGGAGGGTGCTGCATGCAGGCCAGCCCCTCTCATGTGTGCTAGCCATGCTYGCACTTGCTGCCTGGCAGGAGGGCTCTCTGGCGTGGATGACCCMGTGGGAGCAATGCGACCTCCCAGTGGGAGCCACGGTATCCGTATCCTGCAGCGTCTGCTCCCCTGCGGGACACCCTGTCCTCACCAGGGCTAAGCAGGTTCTTCTCWTTGGGCTGCTTAAGGCAAATACACCTGGGTAGTGTCGGGGGAGACAGGTTTATAGCCAACTGCAAGATACAAGTCATATAGATGCCTCAGTGCATCTAGAGGTGAGAAAACACCTTTCAGGGGGGCTGAGTCTGGCTGCTATGTATATGCTTTTGTTTATCTTCTTTCTAGCAATTTCTGTGAGGAGACTTTAATCTGTTCATGCTTCCCCCTTGTAGTGGGGGCTGAGGTCATCAACTKAGCCCGTCCCTGTGTGAGCTCTTTCTTGTCCTCTTCTGCTCTGCTATGGGCACCTGGCAGCCTGGCAAGCTATCCGCAGCCTGACAAACTTGGCACCGCCTGCACGAGCCAGGCTGGGATAGCAAATGTGCTGCTGCAGCTCCGCAAGAGCACCAGGGCTGCTAGGGGTGCAGAGGAGGGAGGCGAAGAAAGTTGGCTGGATTTTCACTTGGAGGAGGAAAAGGATCTGGTTAGTGACTTCTATTCCTGGCTTAGCTTATTGCAGCCTTCATGGGATTCAGAGAAGGTGTGAAGCGTTTCTCTTCCCCGGCTGGGGATGTGCATGCTTTGCGTTTTAGCCTGTGAATATGCTTCATTCCTCCACACACATACACTGATTCCCACCTCTTCCTTCTGTGCTGTAACTTGATAAACCCAGCTTGTCTGCAGCAGGGGGTAAGTGTAAGGGGCAAGTAAGAAGATTTTGAAAAGCATAACGTGGGGAGGTGCAGCATCTTTCCTTTGTGTGGCTCTAAGAAAGCAGCTGAGAGGTCCAAGGGCCTATCACGTGTCCAATGAGGCCACTGTCTGGCTCTGCCAGCAGCCTCTGGACAGGCTGGGCTATGTGCAGGGCTCCTAGTGGCAGAGGAGCCATGTCCTGCTCTCCTTGTCCTGCTCTCTGGCCCTGGTGTCGCTCAGCAGCTCCACACACACTGTATCAGCAGTTGCAGACCCTGGTGCAAGACAGCCGGTGGGCATGGAGAGGGCAGGAGCAGACCCCCTTCACCCCGCCTCGGCAAGGACAATGTCAGTGTGGTCACTATGCTGGGAACCAGACACTGATGGGATAGGACAGCCTGGGAGTTTGTGCTCGGAGGGCTGCTGAGTTGACGCTGTCCTTTGGTGCCCTGTTCCCCCTGTGCACCTCGGTCCTCCCGGGGCAGCGGAGACCAGCACTGGCAGGGCTGGGGGGCTGCCAGCCACCCGTCACTGTCCTTTCAGAGACGCTCTGTGACAGATCCACTTCCCACTGCTGCTGCACCCGCTCCTAGGTCCTGCAGGGCACTCCATCACCCTGCACCAGGGTGCTGGGACCACGGGAGAGCTCCAGCCAGGTCCTGTTCCCCTTGGGGCCAGCTGGCAGAGAGAGCAGACTTGAGATGCAGCACTGCGTGCTTGGAGCGAGCCGGGTGCTGAGCACGCCACAGCTCGTCGGGCCAGTTCTGACACCCCAGCTCGGGGGAAACCGCTGGGCTTCCCTGCGAAGCCCGTTGCAGCACCAGGGTTCATGCTGGTGAAGGGCTAGGGCTCAGCCTGGGATGCTGCATGCTCTGCTCTGCTTGCAGCTGCGGAGCACAGCTGCATGGAAACAGAATGGCCAAGGGTTTGTTCAAGGACCAGAGGCTGCCTGGTGGCTGCAGGGTGCCTTTGAAGGAGTGACCACAGAGCATCTCCAGAAACGTCCAAGGCGTCAGGGATGTGCCAGGCCTGGCCTGCGGTCCCTCTGTGTGGCCTGTGTCTGCACTCTGGGGTGAGCCTCATGTCCTGAGCACCATCCCCAGGCCCACGAGGGGTGAGTGTTTCCTGAAGGCAGCAGCAGGACAGAGGTGTCTCTTCCAGGCCAGTTTTAAACCTTATGTCTCTTTCCAGTTCTCCAGCTGCTCATGGTTGTGGCGAGTATGAGAGAGCCCCTGATTTCCAGGCCCACACGCACCCTTCGTCCTTTTCCATAAGGGCTTCTCCAGCTCAGCCTGCTAGGGGCATAGCCATGCTTTTGGGCTGTGCAGCTGGCTGTGTCTCCCCTTCTTCCATCTGCTGCACCGTGTGGCAGGGCTGGGTGCCCAGGCGCAGGATAGGGCTCGTGATGAGCTCCCAGTGCCAGGCGGCCAAGCCCTTGCTTGCTCACTGTGAGCGGCCGTAGCCATGATGATGGCCACAATAAGGAACCTGTGTGTGGAGCTCCCTGCTCCTTGGATATGGAGAAGCCAAACTGCCTGGGACATCCTGCAGGTGACAATGGCCCCTTCCTGGCTGCCTAGCTCACCCTTCCTGGTAAGGATTGGCATCATGAAAGGGCTCCCATGACACAAAACTGGAGGCAGAAGAGCACCTACCAGGCTGCTAGTGCCTTTCTCTGAACTAGCAGGTGTCCGAGGCCCATCACGGAACTAGAACAGCTGCAGAGCTGCAGGGAGGGTTCTGCTACCATGAGACCAATGGCAGCATGTCCCAGCCTGACCCAAAGCAAGAGAGTGTCTCTTCTTTTGGAGACTGGTGCGGGAGAAGTGGGAAAACCCCAGGCAGAGCGTGCTGCGCTGCTGCTGCTGCAGGGCGCGAGCGCCCAGGCCATGGGGCGCCTCTGCCCGGTGCGACTCGCGGGCCACGGGGAGCTCTTCTGCAAGGGGCGACCTCTGATCCGTTCCAGGTCAGTGATTCCTGCGTCTCTGACATGACAGAGGACGAAAATTTAAAGCCCAAATGAACAAAGCAGCTCGAGTGAGCCAGGAAATGTCAGAGATGCCTCTGTCAACACTGCAGCCGAGGAAAGCAGGCAGGCGGCTTCTTAATTATTGATAGTACTTATAAATAAATGCTGGAACAGAGAAGAGAAGGTTACGGCAGAGCACAAGAGCAGCTTACGGATGGGGGAGGGAACCCAAGAACTCAGTTGTTTTAAAGGTCATTTAGTTCTGCATCTCTTTCCCCCTTTCTCCATAAAACTCAGTGATATTTGAGTTGATGGATTATCTTCCTTGTGTGTCTTCTTCTTGCACCTGCCTTGCCAGCTAAATGTGAGGAGGAGGGAGGAAAGAAGCCAATGTGGGGGGAGCAAGGGAAGAAAGGAGGGAGTGACGGAGGGAGGAAGGCAGGGAGGGAGGGAACAGCATCTCAAATGTGGGACAAATGGGCAAACGAGGAGACAACAAAATTAGTAGAGCAGCAAATCCCAAACCAAGTGTAAATAATTTCTTACCATGTGAAAAGAAGGTCTACGTAGACTCAGATTTATCCTGTTCCTGGAGCTCAGACCTGGGCAGTCTCTGATGCAAAGAAACAGAGAAGTGGGTGAAATAAAAGGCTGGGCAGGGGTTAGAAGGAGATGTGGGAATCTTGGCTGCAGACTAGAACAGTAACCCAGTAGCCTAAGGCACCTTTGGAGCAGGCTCGGGGTGGACCATTGCAGCCATTTGAAAGAACAAAACATGTGATGGCAATAGCCTAGGCAGAGGGATACTGCAGACAGCTGAAACTGCAGGAAGGGGTTTGGCCTGGAATTGCATCAGGATTTTGAGGTTGAAAACCTCTATGGAAGTCATAAATTTCTGCATGTGGTAGGACTTTGCAACTCATCCCAAAGCCCTCCAGCAGCAAGGGTTGCAAGAGATACATGGAGGCACTAGGTGCAGCAGGAGCCTCTCTCTGAGGGAGAGAGCTCCTTCTGGGTTCGCTCACAGCAGGCCCTGCCACGTAGGGGCTCCTTGTATCCCCTTTCCAGTCTCAGGGTAGATATTACACACCAATGCAGAGGGGTGGCAGCAGCCAGTACCTAGGGCAGGCTATGGGAGCAGCTGTGCTCACTTCCTTGCCGGAGTCCTTGTGTGGCCGTGGAGTGAGCATCTCCTCTGGGCAGGCCAAATAAAGCAGTGCCTGGATCACTGGCTGGTGGATCTGCATGTGGAGACCCACTGTGACCGCTGGTGCAGCAGGACGGGCCACACAAGTCCTTGCTGCCGGGCTGCACTATCTCTGCCTGGGCTGTTTGGAAAACGACTCTCTGCCTCCCTTCCAACCGCAGCAAGCAGCTCGCTGCCAAGCACTGCCTGTAGCCCCCATAACTGGCAGGGAGAAGCCAGGCCCTGCTGGCTGCTCCCGCCACACGAGCCATCATCTCCTGGCTGTGCTGTGGGCTCCTAGGTGAGAGGCAACACTGTGGGCTCCCCAGGATGCTCAGAGAGGCACCAACACAGGCACGTCAGCCACTGCCAAGGATCGCAGCAGTGCATGCGGAAGGCCTCCTGACTTCTTGGTGAGTAAGGCCCAGAATGGCAGTGAGACTCAAGAAGCTCAAACCTCTATTTCCCTCCGATGGGCTTTGCCCCACCAGGAAGGTGGGCTGAGTGGCTGGGTGCTCCCGGAGGAGGGTGTGAGGGTGCTGGTGCTGCTGGGAGGGGAGAATGGGGCGAGAGAGAAACCCTTCTCTCCATCCCAGGGGTTTTGCCATCACTTTCAGGAGGAGAGAGGAGTTCATGTTGCAGCCAAGTAAATTGCTCCTCTCAGCAAGCAGCACAGAAACGCCAGCTGTAATTGAAGCTGAAGAGCTGATTGCAGAGGGTGGTCGGTCACCCTCGCACAGGGACCCGCCTGGCCGTGAAGGACGCTCTGCAGCAGCGCTGCCGGGATTCCCTGCGGAACGCCCTTCCCGCCTCCCCGGCTCGCGGCTCCGCACTGAGGACCGTGTTCGGCTTCAGTGTAAGCCTGGTCCTTTCCAGCGAGCGCCCTGATAACGCAGCCGTCTGTCCATGGCAGGCTCCCCGGCCCCAGGGGAGCGCAGCAGGGCTGCAGGGCGACCTGCTCCAGGGACGGGTGCTGGCCGCCTGCCCCCTGATCTCAGCCGCTTCCTGAGACGGATGCCTTCAGTGCAGAGCCCTCCTCCTGCTCCCCGAGGGGCTTTCAGAGCGAGCCGAAGCGGTGAGGCACAAAGTGAGAGCTGGCACCAGCACCAGGCTGGCTCTCTCCTGGCCTTGCGCTGGTCTCAGGCTGTCCTGCCTCCTCAGTGGGTCAGCCAGGGCCTGGACAGCCCTTCTGTGAGCCTGCGGCTGGAGCACGGGAGCTTCTGCGTGGGCTTGGAGGCGCAGACAGGCGGGTCTGTGCATTCAGGAGTGTCTCGTCATCTGCGAGTCCGCGTGTGGGAGGGTGGCGTGAAAATCAGAGCTGGTGGGAGCACCGGCGTTGCGGGTGCGGGAGTGAGAGGTGTGCATGGGTACGCGAGCTTGGGTGCTGCGTGGCCATGCGTACGTGTGAACAATGTGTGACTGTCTCAGTGCGTGCCCCTGCCGCACACTTGTTGCCTTTGGCTCCCAGACTTCAATAAGGGGCCACTTAAAACCTACCTGAAAGCCTCCAACGCCCTCACCTCGCTTAGGCAGCAGTGCCTCGCTGCGCAGCGGCCATGCAGATCAACTGAGCGGCACCAGACCCAGACAGAAACCAGGGGAAGGGAGAGCTTCAGTCTCAGCTTACCGTGCTGATTTCAGAGCGCTGGGGATTGGGCAGAGCATCTCACATGTGACTGATTCCTCCCTACAAGCACGGTGAGGGCAGGATGAACAAACGAAGGGAGCAACCAGCCGGTCCTGCCCCACCTGGTGATTCAGTTGCCACCAACTGTACCTGCCTTGGTGGTAAACACGGGCAGTGCAAACACGGGCTCCCGGGAGCGGGAGAAGTGCAGCCTCTCTGGGATCTGCCTGGCCACCATGGCTGCTGTGGAGGAAGGACCCAGAGCACCCTCTCCCCCAAAAGGTCAGTGTGAAGGACAAATCCCTGGCAGTAGCGCTGGACCCAGAGAATTTGCCTGCCCTCCCTTTGGGAGCTTCTGTTTTGCTGCAGAAAGAGTGGGTTGAGAGCCAGCTTTGCCCCACGCTGCCCAGTCCCGAGGGAGCAGTCCCTGCTGCGTTTTGGAAATGCGCGGGACCCCTGGCAAGGTTTGGGAGCTGAGCTGAGCCCTCCCAAGCGTTCTGCACGGGCGTGCCGCCCAAGAGCTGCAGGGCGGGTGCTGAGGAGTGCTGGCCATTGGTGGCCTGGGACCTGACATTCCTCCCCGGCACCTCATTCCTCCCTGCTCATTCCTCCCTGCGACCACTCCCATCATCTCCAGAGCAGATGGGCTGGAGCCCACCCCATCCGGTCTTGTCCCATCCTATCCCAAGCTCACAGCCCTGTCCCACCCCAAGCCTGGCCATGCCCAGAGCTGGTGTTTCAGTGGGAGAGCTGATGAGGATGCGTGCCCAGCAAATACTGCAAGGCCGGGGCTGGCTGCTCCCGAGGCCTCCATCCCACACGTGTGGCGGGCTGGGAGCTGGGTGAGCTTGCCCAGGGCGAGGGCAGACGTCCCTGAGTGAGGAGGGAGGGGTGGCAATGCCTGGTGCCAGCCTGGCTGCCCTCGAGCCCTCCAGCCTCTCTGTCTGTCGCTGCAGATCTGGAGGAGCTCCTGACCTACGACGATCTTTTCCTGGAGTACTTCAACACCTTCCTGGCGTCGCCTGTGAGTTCTCCTCCTCCTGCTCCTGTTCCTCCCCCCTTCTCCAGCCTGTAGGCACTTCCCTGGCCTGTGGGGCACGGCACGGAGGGGCAGAGTGCTCCGCTGGGGATGCTTGTGGTTACCCCTGTGTCCTCAGATGGCCCCATCTGCCCCGCGCTGGCACCCGGTGTGGCGCAAGGAGCGATGGGGCTCCCTTGCCCCACGCGGCGGTGCCCGCGGCCACCGGGGCTGACGAGAGGCGCTCTGAGTGCAGGCTTTCCCACTGCGGCTGCGATACGACCGGCTGAGGGGGCGGCTCCGGGAGCTGGGCCGCTCTCCCCGAGGAGCGCCCGGCCTAGCCCGTGCCAGCCCCCGCTCCCCTGGCTACGGGGCGACGGACCGGGAGAGGGAACGGAGCCTGGGCTGGCTCCTCCGGGAGCGTGCTCAGCTGTTCCCAAGGTGCGTGAGCACGTGGGCGCACCCGGGTGTGCTGCTGCTTCTAGCAGGCTGGCGGCAAATCGCGCTTGTGGGCCACGTGCCCGGGCCTGGGGCAGCCTGTGGGGCAGGAGGAGTGGACACGGCCTTTAGGCAGCCGCAGCAAAACTGTCCCTTTTGGAAAGCAGAGGGCTGATGCTGGAAGCCGGGCTATAAGGGAAAGCACGTGACGAAACTTGCTAGGATCACGCACCTGCCTATTGAGCGCCTTGGGGTGAGGTGGTGGGGGTCAGGCGCTGCGCTCCTGAGAGGGGTTTCTGCTCCTCCCAGTCCCTCCCAGCTCTGCCCCTCGCTCCTGCCCCATAGCTCCCACCATCTAGCCCCAGGCCCTCCAGCTCTGCTCCTGCCCCACAGCCCCCAAGCCTCAGGGTTTGCATTTGCTCGCTTGCGACACGTTTGTGCGTGTGAGTGCCCTTGGTGGTGGTGTCACTGCTGAGCCCCTGTTTCGGGTGCTCACGGCACCGTCCCCGGTGGCCTCTCCGGCTCCAGGACAGCCCTATACCTGGAATACAAGCTGGCGAAGCTGCTGGTCCGCCCACTGGATGGAGGCCCCGCGGGGAGCCAGCGCGGTGTTCGGGGAGGCAGCCGGCACTCTGACGGCACCGCTGCCTCCAGCCTCCCCAGCCACCCCTCGGCAGCGGAGGGGCCCCTGGCTGTCCCCAGCCGTGAGCTGCTGAGGCCTCTGAGGCGGACGCAGAGCAGCCCAGCCCGCCTAGGTGAGTGCTGTGTGGGCACCCTGTGGGCTCCCGCCTCAGCATGGGTGCTCACAGGACAAGCCTCTCTCCCTGCAGGTTTTGCTGATGAGGGAACTCCCTGGCCTGTCTGAGAACGTTTCCTTCACCTTGTCCCCATGAACCATGCAGAATACGGGCCTGTATTGCAATGCCAGGAGGCTTGGGGGTGGCTCTGGGACACATGTTGGGGGTGGCCCTCATGGTATCAGCGTGCCCAGAGCTGGAGAGGCGCAGCTTGTGAGCACAAGCCCCTGCTCTGATGTTGGCTGCCAGCTGCTCCTGGTGGGGTGCAGGCCTCCCTCCGTCTGCCTGGCTCCCGGAGCTTGCCCTCGACACCTCGACACAGCTTCTCCTGACGAACTTCCCCGTGATCTCGCAGGCTGCTGTTCAGATATCCCTCGCTGCTTGCCCAGACCTCCTGGCTCCTTGGAGGTCCTTGCTGACGTGGACCTGGTGCAGGCCTCTTCTACAGCACGGCCAAGCACACTGCAGTCCCAGGCCCTCCTCTCCCCCTGCAGCACGGGATGGCCCCATGGTGAGACTGCCATGCCCAGAGAGAGCTGGGCAGAGGTGCGTGGCGTCCTCTGGGCATGTGCTAGACACCCCTCAGAGTCTGCTGCCTGTGACGCTTTCTGGAACATGGTGTTCAGAGCAGCATGGTCCTGCTTGGAGGAGAGGCGGCCGTCACCTACAAGAAAGGCAAAGCAGAGTTTTGGCCTCCTCTGTAGCCGTGGGATATCCCATAGCAGCTTTGCCAAGAATCAGCGTATTCACTGTGGCATCACGGCCGCACTCCAGGGGTGCATCCTGCCTCTGTGCTGCTCTCTGTTGAAGGACATCGTGTGGGGATACTTCTTCCCGAGAAGCTCTGTGCCACACATGGCTGTCAAACAGCTGCTGTGCCTCTGCCCCAGAAGTAGATGTGTTGTGTGTCTTCTCATCAGCAGCACAATGACAGATGCTGTGGGCAAAGGAGGTGTTGCAGAAGAGAGAATAGCTCTGTGGGGTTTTATGTCTGTTTTCAAAACAGAAGTGACTACAGCGTCCTGCATGAAGGAGTAAATCGCAGGGGAGGTTTAGCCACCAGAGCTGCTAGTAGGGGTGTATTCTGCAGGATCTGGACTCCTTCCTGACGTGCCTGGTGTCCTGGCAACAGGAGGACCCTGGGTCAGACGGATCCGTGCTAGCAGTGCAATAAGCCTGAGCAGCGCTGCCCCTCCTGCTGGGGACACTGCCTCTTGCCCAGGCAGGTAAGGAGTAAAGGGCTCAGTGCATGCCGGGGGTGGGAGATCTGGTGCTGGAAAAGCCCTTTTATGTGAGCGCTCATGTGAAGCGGCTGTGTGCCAAGGTGCTGAGGGCTGGCAGCAGCTGCAGGCTCCCTCCTGAGGCCTGGGGATGAGGTCCTGGACACTTGGGGGTGGCCTACTAAGGCGTCTCGCGATGGGGACAACATGTCTGGGGAGCTCGGTGGGGCTGACAAAGGAAATTCTCCACCTTAGTCCACGACTCCTGGTTTCAGGAGTTGTGCATTTATGGGAAAGAAAGGATGTAGTTTAATCTTCTACTCTGGACTTGGCCCTTTAAGTCTTGTGCCATTTCTTAATCCTTCTTTGGCTTTAGTAAGAGTTGTTACTTTGGATCTGTCCAGTGTGATGCAGCTGGACATTGTGTGACTCCTCTTGGGGATCTTCTGTATCAAGCAATGGGAAATACATTACATTGGAGTCTGCTGGAGGTTGGACTGTTTGCAACCTGAAGATCTGGGAATCTGAACACAAGGCTGAATACAACCTGCCTTTTTTTCTTTTTTTTTAACCTCTGCTTTTCATGCAGAAGCATTGATGCACAAGTATGCTGGCATCAATGTGATGCATGCTGCAAGTTTGTGATGTGTGTGACACCAGGGACAAGGGGTGTCACACACTTAAACTCCCAGCAGACTGTTGATGACACTTGGGATGTGGTATATGCCTCTGATTTGGGGGTTGTGTATCTATTTCTGGTAGCTCTTTCTGTGCAGACTCCCCTGAAAGCCTCCAGGGCAGTTTTCCCACTGTGGCAGGGAGGAGGGCCATGAAAGAGAGCCGCAGTTGAGATCCTGCCAGAAGACTGTCTTGGTGGGGGGAAGCAGTAGCAAAGGGCAAGGCTGGTGTGCAGCCAGGGAGGGATGTGGGATACCCTGGGAGAGGCGGTGGTTCCAAACAGGCCATATCCAGGCGTTATGAGGAATCTCTCTCCTGCTACAGTAGTGCCCTAGTCGTGTCCTCTCTTCCCATGGCAGGTGTGACAGGGAGCTCTCTTCAGGAGCCAGCACTGGGCTGCAGCTGGGCACAGCCGAAGCGAGCGACTCCGAGGGGGACAGGGAATGGAACGGGGAATCCTGGCTCCTTGGGGACCTCCCCAGCTCTGCCCTGCAGCGCCTGAAGGAGGTCGTTCTGGGCACGGTGAGGCACGTGGGGCTGAGGCAGAGGGGCGTTGTCAGCCTGGTCCCTGAGACAACCTCAGGGGAGTCCCCTGGGCTCCGCCGGACAGATGTGATGGAGATGGAGGAGGTGGAGGTGCTGTAGCGTTGCAAGGGTGGTTGAGACACTTGTGTCTGACAGGGGTGAGTCACAGAGTCACAGAGACTCCCAAAGACACTCAGGGACCTGCAAACAGTGCACGTGGGGTGAAGGAGCAGAGCTCCCAGGGCTGAGGGCCAGGGCACCCCAGGCAAGCTGCCCAACATTGCAGTGGTGACCACGGCACAGAGGGGCTGCCTCTGGTCACCCCAAACCCCTCCGGGCCAGCCAGGCTGCTTGGGGGTCTCTCGGGAGAGCCTGGTGCCCCCTCACCAGTCCCTGTGCTGCAGAGGGCAGGCATGGATGCCTTCCAGCAGTTCCTCCGTGGCACTCTGGGGCTCCAGCTCCTTCACCTCTGGCTGGACTGCGAGGATTTCAAGGAGAGCAGCCAGTGCCTAGAGGCCAACCCTGCTGGTGAGGAGGCCCAGCTCCTCCGCACGGAGCTCCTGCGGTAAGCGGGGCTGTCTGGAAGGAGAGCGCTCTCCCTCCATGGACGCTTGAGGCTGCACTCTGCGTGCCTGGCCACCCCTGCGCCATCTCCCCTGCACCGAGTCTGTTTTTCTTTTTCCCCAGGCATATTCAGCAGAAATACGCGCTGAACCTGGTTGCCGTCTCCCCGGTGAGTAGGGAGGCCCAGCGTGGCTTTCCTGCCCCTCCTCATGGGTGGCTGCAGCTCTGCATGGTGCCCCACAGCCGCGTGTGGCAGGGAGGGAGCAGGGCCTGAAGTGCCCCCCGTGTGGGGTGGCCTCCCCTGAACGCTGCCGTCGCTCGTCCTGCTGTGGAGCCCAGGGCCTGCGTGGGCGCTGTGAGTGCCCCGGAGCGGCGGCCGCGGTCAGGAAGGGCCCTCCTGGAGCCGGCGGGTGACGCAGCTCCCTGTTCTCTCCTTGGCAGTGCGGGCAGCCGTACCAGCGCCAGTGTGGAGCGGCCGCCGCATTTGCCGTCCTCAGCAGGACCCAGTACGACGCCCTGAGGCGCCTGCGCTCCTACTGGGTTCCCAGGTTTCTCCTCCACTGCTGGCGAGCTGCTCGCCTCAGGTTGGTATCGTCTTGTATCGTCTCAGCGGGGTTTCTTTACTGCTACAGCACCACTCATGTCCTCACCAATCCTGGAGGACATGGGTGAGGAAGGAGGGACTCCCACCCGCCTTGGCCGAGGACTCCTTGGCCAGCTTCCTCCTTGGTGGCCTGAGAGGGGTACGGGCATCAGAAGAGCAAGTGAGGGAGAGCCACCTACCCCAGCAGGACATGCCTTGGCTTCCTCCCTCTGCCGCTGACTCACTGCATGAGTCATGCAGTCGCATCTTTTCCCTCTGGCCCAGTTTTTCCCTTTGATGATTAAAAAAAAAAAAAAATGGTTGGAAAAAGTCAGGTGTTCTCTTTAGTTTAGTTTACCTCTGTCGCAGGCTTGCAGTCCAGCCAGACGACGAGCGCAAGGCTTCCCTGCCCACCGTCTTCCTGCCATCGCTGCAGATCTTTGAGCTTCTTTCTCCAGCAGATGACCGATGTGAGCATGGTGTGGACAGAAGCACGGACTGGCTCTGCGTAGGTATCCGTGCTGGGCACGCGCGCTAGTCCCACTGCGGCCAAACCCAACACTAACAACTCTGCAGACTGCAGTGGCAAGAGACTGCTGCCCAGTGTGGCTGAAGCCACGCTGGGAGCAAGGATCCGATTAAAATAGTACCAACACAATCTCTGGGTCCCTTGATGCTTTCCTAGCCTGGGCCTCACTATTCCACCCCTGATTCATGTTTCTGCAGTCAGAGGATAGGGAGGAGATGCAAGCAGATCCACATCAAAGGACCTGCAGGGACTGGAAGGGCTTGGGAGTGGGTGGAGAAGGACCATAGCGTGAGTGAGAAGAGCCAGAAATGTGACTTCCACCCTCCCTCTGCCATTTGAGGCACCTTGGCCCTTGGGCTGAGGATAACTGCTAATGGTTGCTGAGGTTTGCCACTGGTTATTTCCCCTCCCAGCAAGTTTGGTCACTGTCCATGCCTTTTGGCAGAGCTCTGCTGCTTTCCCAGGAGCATCTTTGACTGCAGGCAGGCTGCCATTACAGCCAAGCTGTGCTGTGTGCTTGACGCAGGTCCTGCGCCCTGCAGACAGCAGGAGAGGCTCTGCGGAGCCAGGCTGGCAGCCGAGCTTCCCGTGGCACATTCCCAAGACACCCCAGACCTCTTGCATCCTCCGTGCACTGCAGTGTGACCTGAGGGATGGTGGTGGCTTCCTTCACTACCTGAGCAGGTGAGGCCACCTTTCACACTGCCTTCTCCCACCTTCCCCGAGCAGCCCCAGGGGGATGGTTGCACTTGAGTTTTGCTGCTGTGCTCCTGTGGCTGTGAGAGCCAAAGCTCCCTGGGGCAACCTCATTTGTGCAATTTCTCTCTGTGAAGCCCCTGAAGGAACAGGGAGGCGCTGTCTCTACCAGCTGCCCCTGAGGAGACAGCGCAGGGTCACCCGCTTCACCCTTCGCTGCTTCTGCCTGCAACCAGGTATGCTGACGCGCAGGCAGTGCAGAGGCTGCTGCTGTGGCAGGAGCTGGAACAGCAGCGGCTGGCGTGGGAGCAGCAGGCAGACGAGACGCGGTGGCACCGAGCAGCCTGGCGCATCCTCCTCACGTACCTGGCACCTGGGGCTCCCTGCAGTGCTGGTGAGGACCCACAGCCACGTTCAGCACTGACCAAACCCTCCTTACTCCCCCTGCAAGGGCTGCAGTAGGTGTGAGGGAGGATTGTGGCATGTTGGCGTACGGCAAGTGGAAATCTTTAGCTACTAGGTATATTGGGTTGTGTCCTGATGACGTGAGTTAGTGTCCGTGGGACTGTCTTTTAAAATTATGTGGGGAACTGTTGTTGTTCCAGTGGACAAAATTGCACCAGACAAGGAGGAATCAGCAAAGCAAAAGCAAAGCAAGCCAAGCTCTTTATTCCAGTAATCTTTGTCTTTTTACAGCCATGCCTCATCTCTCACTAGCTGTTACATTTGTCCATGTGTTTCATATCTTTCTTGGTCATCACACATGCTCCTCAAAACCCAGACCACAACCTTGTTTTCTATTCAGCTGTGAAGTTTCACATCTTGTTTTCCCACCACCCTTACATATACATTCTTCTCAGGGACATAACTCTATGCCATCAGGATAACCTAGACTGCCGGCAGTCCACAGTGGATCCATAGGGAACCAGCTTTCTGACGTGGTCTGGAAGAGTGCTAGTCCCCATGGACAGCAGTCGCTTCCCAGTGCCCCTCCTGACCCTTCTGCTTGCAGACGGCTTCCAGGGCCGGACCCCAAGCTGCTCTCCGCTCCCTGCAGGGCTCGGCTCTGACATGCTGCCTCACGTTCGGCGCCTCCAGGAGATGCTCCGCTCCCCGCGGGGGCGGCTGGGCCCTGTGCTCTTCGAGCCTGTGGCACAGCGGGTGTTTGCCACCCTCCAAGCGGCTTGGCTCTGCTACTGGCGCTATGAGATCACCACCTTCCTGGAGTAAGTCCTCAGGCACGTGGGATGTGGCACTGCAGGTCCCCAGGGCAGCAGGCTCCACGCTGGGTGGCAGGGCGAGCATCTAGACAGAGCTGGGAGTTGCTCAGGGGTTATTCACAGAGCTCCAGCAGAGCCTGAGCTCTCGGCTCCTCTGTACAGCTCTTACARCTGGGAAAGGCTTAATTTGGCAGGGCAAGGAACTCCTTCAGACCCGGCGCTTGCTCTTCACTGTCAGTTGGCCAGAGCTCCCAGTGGGAGGGGTGATTATGCTGGCTTTCAGTCAGCTCTCCCCTTTATATTGCACCAGGAAATTCTGGTTGGCGGGCACGCTTGGGAGAAGGCTCTTGGTGACACAAATGCTCTGCTGGCTCATGGATCCTGTCTTGCAGATGCTGTGCGCCGATCTCTCACTCTAAAGCCCAGGCTAGCAAGAGCAAAGCTCACACAGCAAAGAAGGAGAAAAGGCACAAGTAGGTACTTTCCCCTTTGGCCAAAGTCAGGTGGCTGTTTGGGATTCAGACTGGCAAGCCCTGCATTGCACACAACCTTAAAGGACCTCCAGGGTCCATCTGGACTCAAAGAGTTGTTGCCAAGTTGACAGCACGTTTACAGCAAAAAACCCCCATCATCTCTTAATTAGGTTCCTGCTTTCCACCATCTCTTCTGCGCATTTCTCTGTTGGGACTTGTGAAAGTGTGTCCAGAGTACGGCTTCCTCTTTAGATCCTGGATGAATGAAAGCGAAGGCAGACTGCTACTTTCACCAGAGAACTATATTTAAAACTTGTGTCGCGTTGCCTCAAGCCCTCCAGCTTACCTGTCACTGGAAAACAGAGGGCTTCAGGCATGAAGTGCGGCAGCTACTGTGTCTGTAGCACGGGACATAAACACGTTCCACTTCTGTAGCAGGAAAAGGGGAAGGTGAGAGGCACCTCCCTGGACTGGGATTTGGCCAGGAGAGCAGCACGAAATGCTGTCTCCTAGAATGAGTAACAGTCTGGCATGGCCAGGTCTTGAAAAACAGCATTTCTGTAAGTACAGCAACCCCTATTACCAACCTGGTGTCACATGGGTAATGCAGATGCCTTCACAAAGCTATTGTTTGGTAGGCTCAGATACATTTTTTTTTCCTTCAATAATATTTCCTTTCCTAATATTGCTACAGAGCAATATTAGTGCTACTGATCTCATGAGATCAAATAATATCATGTCTTGGTTATGCTGTGACCTCATTGCTGATCCACTTAAATACTTTCAGACTCAGAAAGAGCAAAGGAAATACTGAATTTCATTCCCAGGAAGGCCAGAAACATCAAAGAAGGAGAAAAAAAAGGGGCTCCAAACTGGAAAGTCCTCCCAGCACTGCCCTGACCAGGGGAGGAGAAGATCCAGTGCCATGGCAGCCGACTGCAGCCCTGCTCACTAACAAAGTAGTTTTTAAGGTTTATAGGAAGGCAGTGGAAGAGATGCAGCTGTGCTGTGTGCAGAGGGTGCTGGGGTTGCTGCAGATGCTGCAGTCATGCCTCACAACCTTGGAAGACACAGAGCGACTCTGCTGCGCACAGGCACTCCTGGATCTTTGGAAGCAGCAAGGGATGGGGTCAGGCAGTCTTCGGCTCCCTGTAAAGCTGAAGAAGAGGCTGAAAGCAGAGATCACCCAGGGAGCAGTGAGCAGCTCAAGCCTGGAAGAAATCCAAGCGGCCTTATTTTCACACATTGCTCCAACTTTTGAGCATTTCTGGACTGAGGTGAGCAAGGGATTGAGCAGGCATGGTGTGCTGCCCTCCCAGATCCAGAGAGATGGCTGGGCCAGCCTTGAGCCCCTTCTACACACACTGGCTTCCAAAGTGGCCTTCAAACATCTCCAGAAGAGGGAAGGTGCTGTGGCCCACCCCAACCCCGATGACAGAGACACTCTCAGACACTCCCTTCAGGCTGCTGCCCAGGGCTGGCCGACCCTGGAGATGCTCCATTTCCTCAGCCACCTGCAGATGCATGGACCTGCCGCGCTGGAGGCTGGCCTGCGGTTCCAGTTAGAGGTGCAGAAGTTCAAGAATGCGCACCACGGTGGCTCCAACAGGGCCTTCCTGCGGAGGAAGGTTCGGGTGGTCCGGGACTGCTTCCTCCTGTCCCAGCTGGAGTCCAAGCTGCAGGTATTCCTCGAGCAAGGGCGGAGGGGGCAACACGGCATGGGGCTTGCTGGAGAGACCTTTGATGATCATGCTGGGGGTGGAAGGGAGCTATACAGAAAAGGCCCGGCTTTGGTCTCTGAGGGCAGCAGCTAGTGGAACAGGGAAGAGAGCTGTTTCCCACTGGATGAGACCCTGCAGGCAGTGAACAACAGCAAGCAGACTCCCCGGCCTGTGGGCTTAGCTGGCTTGCTGGCGAGGGTGCATTCTTGAGCTGTTGCACCTTCACGGAAATCCAAGCAGCTGCTAATGCAGCATGGGAGGCCTGCTTGGCCTGGAGACAGCTGGGCTGCTCAGGGCCAGCCTCATCCCCCGTCTGGACGTCTGGAGGTGGCCCAGGGACCTCCGCAGCCTKAGCACACCTTGTGGCTGATCCCGCAGGTGCTGGTGGGCGCAAGGAAGCTGGCGAGGGCAGTGCGGGCGGCGGAGCGCGCTCTGCTCGAGGACCAGCCTCTGCCGCCCCCGGGGCTCTTCGACGAGCTGTGGGACTCGGTGCTCAGCAGCCTCCTGCCGTACTGGGCCGCCTTCCGCAGAGCCTGGCTGCAGAGGTCGCCCGAGAGCGCCCGCAGACCCCCTGGTAGGAACGTCACCCGGACGCCCCTGCTCTGCTTCAGGAGCTCTATAGCCCCTGCTAGGTGGTGTGCATATGGTGAAGGTGGTGGTGGGCCTATCTTCAGTTACGGCTGTCACGTAATCGATACTTCTGGTTCCTCAAATTGCCTGGAGTTGGCTGCAGGATCCTTCAGCCTTCCCTGAATGCCTCTGCTTGGGGAGGTGAGGGCAGGTACCGGGCACATTTCTCCCCGTAGGGTTGAGCCTGTCCCTCTCCGGGTGGGAAGCACACTCCGACTGGCCACCTTCCCTGCAGGCCACACGAGGAGGAGGGAACACATGGGTGCGCTCCCGAGGGGCAAGGGAAAGGGAGCAGCCAGGCCCGCGCCGCTCGCTCATTGCACGAGTCTCCTCCCACAGCGCTGCGTGTCCAGGAGCTCCTGCAGCGGAGACGAGCCTCCTTCGAGAGGCCGCAGCGGCCCCTGCCACCCGTGCGGCTGCCCCAGGTGAAGCAGCCCTGCGGCGCCCACAGTAACACCGGCCACTTGACTTACACCTTTTCCCTCAGTAAAGGCATTAGCGTGAAGGTTAGTGCATGGACCTCTTCATCTCAGATAAAGGGGCTGGAAAGTAGTTTATGAGGGCATCCAGTGGCTTTTAAGCTAGGAAACAGGCCAAAAGGGGTTAATTATTTGAGGCTGCTGCTGGCAAGCTGAGGATCTGCTTTTGGAGCATGATGCAGGAGCAGCTCAACCCAACATTTGTCTCCTCCTCCTCACGCCTACTCTGCAGTATTGAAAGGAGACATAATCTCAGTGGCAGCTATTAATATAGCAATATGAATGCACACAAAAGCATTTTTGGGGAAAAAGCACTTTCTCAATAAGAGAGAGCATCCCTTCCCCTGCCCTCATGTAGCACCACTGTGACTGGGGCAAAACCCATCAGCCATTTAACACTGGGCACTAGCAGAGCTTTTGAGCAACATTATGAAATGTCCCACTCAGTCCTGTCTTGCTACTCATGTCCCATCTCTAACAGCCCCATGGCCTTGTCACAAGATCCCCTAAGTGCTTGTCTGAGTGTTCCCATTCTCTCCCCTTTGCACAGCTCCCCAGCAGGGATGTTACAAGCACCTCCGTGTCCAGAAATGGAAAGAGGTCGCTGACACCGCGGCTCCCGCCTCTTCCCACCGCGCCGGTGCTCTTCTGAGGAGGACAGCGAGTACTCCAGCACTAAGGACTCTTTAACGCTAGCAAGGGGAAAGGCAACGAGATGGCGGCTGCAGGAGCGGAAAAGTTCTGAGAAAGCCCTGAGCTGCTCTACCACAGGGTAAGGAAATAGGCTGGCAGGCAGTCTGTGATGAGCACTAAGCTGCACTATTAGAAATGATGAAATGGCCCGTGCTGCCTCTTGCCAGCAAGGACCAACACCAAGGCACCCCCGTGCACAGTCCCCTTTGCACCTCTTTTAACCTCCCTGGCTGGAAGGAGGTTTTACTGAACCAGACAGCCTGAGGCAACTGTCTGCATCCTTGCTGCAGTTGTAGAAGCTCTCGGTGCTTTGGGAAGCACAGGCAGATAATTGGGAGCACTGCTAGATCCTGAAGGCTTGCTCCATTCCTTCCGCTCTCGTCCTTCTGTTCACAGCAGACACAAGGGCAAGATCCTGCCTGCTTCAGAACCAACTTCCTGCTCTTCTGGGCTGATCAGTTCTGTGTGCATATGTTACAATTTATTGAATATACATATATACTTACATATGTACATACATATATATATGTATATTCACTATGATTTAGTTGCTTGCACAGCTTAGCTGTTAAGTTAGGCTAATACCTGAGAGGCCTGTCTGAACCTCACCTACACACTAGTGGTCCCAGTGCCACATCTCTGTATGGTCAAGAGGCAGAGCACAGCTGGGACCCTGCAGAAGATTGGGTGAGGAGTCAGCGACTGGCAGAGTATGTGGTAGCGGCCCACATGTCAAACTACACAGTGACCAAATTCCCACCAGGGCCAGGCAGGCATACTCAATCTTGTCAACAACATCTAGCTGCTTCCTGGGCAGTAGGTTCCTCAAGACTAGTAAGGGAATAATAAGGGAATAGCTCTAATAGATTTAACGGGTCCTGGTGAACAATGAGTTGAGTCCTGCCCACATGTCCAACCCACATGTCTGACCTGTGCCTCCAGCAGCCTCCTTCCAGCAAGTTCTCTGTGCAGGCTCTCCACATCATTTGTGGTGTAAGTCCTTTATTAAACTTATCCTGTTTAATCCCTTATGAACGTTGAGTGTCTCTCTCTCTCCTAGTATCAGAGTCTCTCTTGCCCACCTTTCAGTCACACAAGCATATGGTGAAAAAACAATGCATTTTTATCACAGAGTAGTCCTGAGTTCTGCTGCAGCATGGGACGGCTTGACTGACTGATGGGGCTACACCGAGAGAGCTCCTCTGCCAAAACAGAGCAAAAAGAAAGATGCAGCAAACAAAAAACATCAGAGAATCGACCACTCTCTACCCTTTGGGAGCGAGTTTGTGTCCCTACCTTTATGACAGCACTAGGCCACCTCTCAATGTCTTCATGAATCCTCCTAGTACTTTTTTCACATCATGAGCCCTACTATTTCAGAAGAGGTAGGATCTGCTCTGGCAGCTGGTGCTTTCCAAGGCTCAGTTCCAGTATGTATTAAGAACAGGCAGCATCATTTAGTCAGTGGGCCTGGGAAGGAGGAGGTATTCTCCTAATACCTGCTGGACAAAAGGTGAGTGCCTCAATGCAGTGGTGTAGCAACCTGCAGTACGGGAGCTGCTAAGCCTTCCCACTCACTGGAGTCCAATGCATCTCTAGACCAAGTGTTCAGAGAGCTAGCAACTTGTTGCATGCAGCCATCCTGCCACAGTACATCACGCTTATTTCAAAGTTTACTCTGAGCAAACTCCCTTGCAGTAGTCAGGGCTCTCTGCATGCCCTTGGCATTTCCACTGCCCTTAGCGACGACACAGGAACCTCCTGCCTTGCCTTCCATCTCTGTGCAGACAGCTGTGGCCCAGTCAGCAGCGGAGAATATGGGGAGGCAATTCTGTGGAAAAACAAAGTCATTTGGACTGTGGTCATTCTGCAGTCCAAATGAAGAAAGATAACTGCTTTCTCTCCTCACCTCACCTGCGTCTCTGCTGCATGAGGCAACCAGGAACAATAGGAACTTACATACTAATGCTGTGTCCTGCCATTGGGCAAATTTGTCCTGGAAGATCCAGAGATACAGGTTCCCAGCAGAGACTGAAAGCTTATCTGCTTCCAACACGGCCATTTTGGGTCCTAATTCTACATGATTACTCAGCAACACTTGAAAGAATCACAGGGAAAACCTCAACTGGGACCTTTCTTTCCAAGAAAGGGAAGTGGGTCTGGTCCTCCTTTGCAGGCAGGCTCCCCATGTCTCTGCCAGAGCTGTGCTCACCTTGGACACCTGACACGCACAGAGCACCTCACCAGAAGTCTGAGGGCTGAGCAGGAGGACTGACGTGCCAGGAGACTTGTCGCAGAGCTGGTTCACCACCTTCATTAGGATCTAAGAGAGGCATGGATGAGAAGGGTCACTCAGATCCACGTGTGCAACAGAAAACATGCCCAGCAGCTCCTTTTTTCCATACAGAGTACCTGAAGCACTGCTAGGCCAAAAAGTTACTCACAGAAGCAGAGTCAGTTGGGACAGTATCAATGATGAGAGGTTGGTTGCAATGTTTTGCCAGCAGGCTGTGTGCCTTCTCTGCTGCCTGCAAGAAACACAGCACTTGAGGGACTACGCATGGCGTAGGGTGGGCTGGATGGGGATGTACGCATGCAACATATGTACACAGGAGAGGTTCTTGGCCTCTCTCCTGTTCCTACACCTGGTCATATATTTCAAACAGAGTTCTGAGGCAGGAGGTGTTTAAGGAAAAGCTAGTTGCTATTGAGATCACTAAATCACCAATAAGCATTCTCAAAGGGATTTAAATGTAATTAGGTCAACTGACAAGATGTAGAAATATACTGGAAAGGCAGAGAGATATCCACAGAGTCTGGAGACAGTCTCTGTCCTGCAGATCTGTCTTACTGCATGACCTTGTAAAGACCATTTTCTCAGGATTGTACTTCATCTTCTCCATTTATGAACAGGGAAGTGATGCTTATCTGCCTGCCTGCCAAAAATGCTGACAGGGCTCTTCATCTTCACAGCAGAGAGACAGGGGGATTCTGCAGGTTTTGAGAGGCCACTCACTCACTCACTCCACTCAAAACAGCAGTTTGAATTAAGGGCAGTTAAATCAACCCAGCCCAGGGCCTGTATTACACTGTGTGTAACTACAGCTGATTTCCCCAGCTTTCCAATGGGATTGTAGTGACTGAGCTGCTGTGAAGTGTGACAGAGACACCAGGTTCCCTGGAGTAAAGCACACACTATTAGTAGATTGCAGCGAGTGTGCTGCCGCCACAATACCTGCTGTATCTCCAGTTTCTTGATGGCTGTATTGGCTGTTCGTTGAAGTGCTTTCAGAGTGGTCTGTAGTTCTTTTCTTTGCCACTGGGGCATTGCAGTGTTAGCCACTACCTGAAAGACAACCTGCTGTATAAGGACACTAAACTGTACCTAGAAATAAACTGCTAGTTCTCTGGGTGGGCTGACTGGAGCTTGACTTCTTCCCAGACCTTCCTTAAGCTGGCATGATTTGGCTAGCCAACCACTGCTGCATGCAGTGTTCTCTTTTCAGTTCGTCATATAAAGATGGAGAAAAAAGTGGAAACCTTTCTTAATTGTGTTATCCTCCCCACCACTGCTTCCTCCCATGGTCCCTCTGGCAGTAGGACATCTGTAACAGAGGCACCTAGATGCAGGTTGAAATCTTTCTGGCCAACAGGACACTGTCAGGTAGTAAACTCCTCTTGCTAGTTACCACAGTATGATGTGAACTTAATAGGGAAGAAGGGATGTGGTTCAGCAGAAAGAGCCAATGTTGGGATCTTTCTGCACAGGAACGGAATCCTTACTAGGGTCAACTGGCCCACTTCTTTAGAGAGGTTCTGCATGTCAGGAATAGAGGTGCTCCCCTGCTTCATTCTTATGGAGACAGAGTCCACTTCCACAGCCAAGCACTGGCCTACTTCCCGGGCCTGGAGAGAGAGACAGAGAATAGTTGTCAGAGAGACAGAGAATATAGCAGTAGAAAGAATGAACAGGGAAGGAGGAAGTGGAGAGACTGTAGGGTCATGACCATTCAAGCACTATGATCCAWCAGGAAAATACCTAGAATAGAGACTTTAAGAATGACTGTCCTCAAGAGAAGCCAGTATAAAAAGTTCCTCTCTAGATTTGTAACCATTGCCAAATGGTCACAATCCATGGACCCATTTGCCTGGCAGTTACATCTACTCAGTATTTGTCATTTATCTCACACCAATTTACCAGTAATTCAATGAAGAAAAAAAAAAAGAAAAAAAAAAGAAAAGAGAGAGACCCATTTATTCATTAGAGGTCTATTTCATTAGCAAATGCATTCCTGAAACTAAAGAAAGATTGTTCTGCCCAACAAAAATGCTACCATTAACAAAAGTAAATCCATTATTTCCTCCAGGATAGCCCTTATGCTTTGGAGCATTTACTTCCTGGCAGACCCTTCTGCCCATGATGGTCCTGGGAGATTTTATATCAAGAGAGCAGAGTGTGTGAAATAAAAGTTGTGGAAAATGGAGAACACAGATGTGCAGGAGAGAGCCACCCACGAGGCAACATATTTGCTGGGGTGGGCCAAAGTCCCCAGTTCCACTGGACAGTGGGTCACTCTCCTCCGACTGCAGGCCCAAAGGACGCAGGCAAGGCTGTGCATCTCCCAACACTTTCAGATATTCAAGGACAGAATTACCTTATTCTTTGTACAGATAGAGCCAAACCAGAACCATAGTTTAGCAGGAGAAAAAGACTAAAGGAAGAAGCAAAAGGGCTGTAAGAATGAGGCCAGAATCAGAATAAAGCACCAATCCAACTGTGAAGGCAAAGCCAAGGCACAAAGGACCATGTCTTTAAACATCCAGCTGGGGATTGCAATTTATAGCCCAGAGGCTTCCTGATACGTTGCGTTAAGTTTCTGTCTTAAAAATGGGGTCTGAAGCAAAGAATGAAGGGCAAGGAGCCTGGAGTCCAGGGCAGGGGTGACTGGACCTGAGTAACAAAGTATATCTTATTAATGTGTATAAATACATTAACAAACGCCTTAAAGAAGGGTATCGAGGATGGGCCCAGGCTATTTTCAGTGGTGACCAACAACACGACAAGAAGCAATGGCTGCAAACTGAAGCACGGGAAGTTCTGCTTGAATTTGAGGAAAAACTTCTCAACTGTGAGGGTAAGTGCTGGAAGAGGCTGCCCAGAGAGGTAGTGCAGTTTCTTTGCAGATATTCAAAGCCTGCCTAGATATGATCCTGTGTAATGTCCCTGCTCATGTATGGGGTTGGATTAGATGATCTCCAAAGGTCCCTTCCAAACAATTATTTTGTCATAATTAAACTGGGTCCAGGCGTAAAGGAGAAAGCTGGACAAGATGTTGCAAGCAGTGCTCTAGCTAGGTGAAGGGGATAAACTTCCCTCAGCAGGAACCTGTGAAGTTTGGTCCTACTGGTCTAACCCTGACGTGGGGGAAATTTCAGTATTTTTTTCTCACCTGTTTGGCTTGGCTCCCTGTCACTGCAATGACACGGCTAATCCCTTTAGTCAGCTGACGCTCACTGATAATGGCCAGATCCTCCATAACTCCTGTTTGTAGCAGGTGCCTGCATAGTGGGCAGAGAAGAAGAAACAAGCTTCTCTGAGAGAACACAAATTAGGAAACTTGTTTTCCTTTTAGAGGTGTCCCAAGTTCAGCACCTCTCCCTCAATCACAATAGCTTCAATTCTTTCCTGCCCCTATAATCCTGAGGGAACTCTGTCAGGTAAGAGACAGTAGAGCTGAAGCTAGCCAAGAGAAGCTGTGCTACCTGCCCAACAGGCCATTGCCAAACAGCACCAACAGCAAAGTTATGCTTTGCATCCCTTTCCTTCCCAGTGAGGTAGAGTGAGATTTCTCTCTTCTCCTTAGCTGCTACTGCCCAAAGCTGTAGAAAGCCATTTTTCCTCCAAATCCATCCCTTCTTTGTCAGGCCAGCTCACAGACTGGCCAGTGGTATCTAGTCACAGGCTGGAAGACGTGACTGACAACTTTCTCTCTTGGTTATCTAACATTAAATATGCAAAACACAACAGTGTCTCAGGTCCTCTGTTACCACCAGTAAAGATTGCAGACAGCTTCACTAAAACTGATCATCTCCACTCCCATGCAGTTCCTTGTTCCACCACTCCCACAAGAAAACTGTGCTCATGATTAGAAACTTGCTCATTTCCAGCTACATCTGCTCTGAGGCCAATTTGTTCCTGTTTTTAACTTGTGCCAGCACTGTCTTTAAGATTGATTCACTCTTCTACTCTCATTAGCACTTAAAGAAGAGCTAAGATCATTAATTAAAAGAATCAGTTAAACTTGCTTCAAGTTCTCATATCAACTGTTCCACAGTCTCCTGCTGGGACCYCAGTCCTCCTGCAGTTGCAGAAAAAAGACCTTGTAACTCTGCTGGGTGACAGTGAACACATCCCTTTCACACTCTGCTGGAGTCCTCTGGTTCCAGGTAAGTGTGAAGTGTGCTCCTTCCTCTGCCGAGCCCTCTCAAGGTCAAGATATTCTTTACCTGCAACAGATCCCTAGTGATTTACTAGTAGCACAATGAAACCTAAACAATTTTGGTAAGCTACACCTTGGATTGATTGCACATATAATCCTTTAGACATAAACTACTGTCCAAGTCCAGGACTAAGATTGGATCCAGCCACCCACAGATTTCTCCAAGGAGTTTAGAAAGCAAGGGGGTCCATTCTGAACCTCAGAACTCAAGGAAAAGGTCTCTTGGATGTTTTTGTCCAACCCTTCCCTCCATGCACTAAATAATCARGTGTACCTTGTCATCAAATTTTGTTAAATCACTGTCTCATTTACCATTATTGATCACTGTTAAATCACTGCCTTATCTCAATAAAACATATCACTGCTTCTCTCTTACGAGTGAAATACATCACTCACCTGTGACAGCAGGTTTCAGACAATGAAGCAAGCAACAATGCTTTGCATTTCTCTCTTCCTTTTTCATCCTGGAATTTCCAGAGCTTCACAACCAGCCTACGCTATCTCCACTAAATCTTTCAGGTAGGGAGTCCAAGTGGCACTGAAACAGGTACCTGGACTTTGAAAGGTCTCTGAGGTCTCTGCCTCAGCCTTCAGTGCTCAACCTTCTTCCTCAGCTTACATATAGGTCTTGCAGGGCATACAGAAATTCTCATGCAAGCCTGGGCCTAGATCAGAGTGCAAAGTAACTCTGCAGAATCACAAGAAGTGACCCACAGTGACAAGCAATCACCCACAAAAGTACCTTCTGACTATAAGCTGAGAAAGTCACTTACGTCCCACAACAGAGCTCCACAGAAGTGTGCATTGCAGCCTCAGAGTTGTGCATCAGTACATTCTCCACAGGAATCCCCAAGGACACTATCCTTACTGGATCTGGATACTCCTAAGAGACAGGGCACAGAGAAGATAGGGTCAGCAGCAAACAACATAGTTCTTCAGAGGCATTTAAAGACTAACCCAATGGTTTCACAGGTCCTTGCCTCACTCTGCCCCTATCCTGAGCCATACCCAAGAGACAGGGGCAGCACCACTTCTCCTCCCACAACCACCGAGGGGAGAAAGAAGCAACCAGGTGACACTGCAAGCTCTTGCTCCAAAGAAATGAGCAGAAATCCAGCGTATCATTAGCACCCACATATTACAACAGTGATCCTGAAAAGCTCATCTCCCCCTTAAGCTTTAGCAGCCAATTCCCTAGCAGTCAATTCCCTGTTGCTTCAGCACCTCTTAGGACGTAGCTGATTCCTGATGAGGGAGAAGGCTCAAAAAGGCATGTCCTGCGCTCCTGTCATACCTCATCCACACTACGAAGTCCCTGGACTCTTCTTGCTAGTGTGAGAGGGACCTCAGCCATGTGCACGACCTCATTTCGTTTAATCACCTCCTGGACCATCCGCTCCACTTGCTGCAGCTGCTCAATGGTCACAGGGCCCTGGGGAAAAAAAGAAGTTGCCTTCTCGGGAAGTCTACAGAGATGCACAGAGCCAAGATGGGAAAACCGGGGCTATGGCCCCCAGGCAACTCTTCCTGGACAAACTACTTACCCTTCATGTCTCATCTTCCTGTAGAAACTGTGAGTATTATGGCCCTCCCACTCTCTCCCTCAATAAGAATTACTAACTCAAGAGTATCAGCCAAATTCTTCAGGACAGTTGTTGCCAGAAGTAACAGGTTAGCAGGGTCAGTACTCAGTCTGCCCTTACAGCTTTCAATATCCAGACCTGGCAATCTGGATGACCAGCACATATATCAGACACATCCCAGCATGTGCCATATTCAAAGTCTGGGTCTCCTGGAGACCTCCTTTGCACTACACAGGTCAGCTCCACATTCACTACCCTGCTAAGTCACTTCCTCTCCGTTCCCTGTCTTTCTCCACAGCAGGCCCTCCTCAGAGCTAGGTTAGTACAAAGCCGAACCCATCACCTCTAGAGGATCAAGCCCCATTTCTCATACAAAAAACGACTTGTCTCAGAAGGAGCACAGCAAGTGCTTATTCACAGCAAGTGAATAAAAATCCCTGAGAGGATGGCCAATCCCAGGATGCTGGTTCTACCCGGGCCCACCAGAAGTCCAGGGTCACCTTGGTATTGAAGTCGAAGCGCAGTCGCTCCGCTGTCACATGGGACCCTCGTTGTTCCGTGCGGTCTCCCAGCACATGGCGGAGAGCAAAATTCAGCAGATGAGCAGCAGTGTGGTTGGTCATGCAGGCCAGGCGCTGGGCCTGAAAGTGGAGACAGGTCAGCAGTGAGTGCTGGAAGGTCTCCACAGCTATGGGAAAGCAGGGGGTGGGTTGGAGATGTAAGGGAAAGGCTGAATGTGAGGGGATGGGAAGAGATAAGGAAGAAGAGGCAGCACAGCTAGTAGACAAATTTGTCCTGCGACACGAGTTCATCAAGCTTTGTTTTCCATGGGAATAGCTCTGTAAAAGAGCAAAGAACAGGACAGATACCTTGCAACAGATTCAAGACTTCCAGAAAATTACACACATGGGCACTTGGGAGCTCTCTCTCTCACCTCACATTTCAGTGAAGAGCAGTCTCAGGAGCACATGGGACAAAGCACTGCTGTGTCTAGGTTACTGGGGACACCATAAGGCTCTCAAAGTAAGGCTGAAAAAGGGTTAAGAGAAAATGATCCATCACCTCATCCACAAAAAGCTGCACTTGGTCCCCAGCACGCAGTGTTTCCACAGCAGTGACCTCATGGATCACGTAACCACCACAGAGATGAACCGACTCTACAGGGAAGAGTACGTCCTGGACAAGGAGACACAGAAGGGCAAGTCAGGACAAAGGAAGCATCCAAAGGGCAATACTAGTGCCTGCATTACCTTGCTGGGAAACACAACTCCCAGTGGTCCCACAGAGACAGGGTGAGGTGGGAAACGCAACAATGTTTCTTTTCAACACAATCAAAGTGCTTCAGCCATTGCTAGTGTCTGCTCACTGCACAACTTGTCAAGGCTGCCATCTTTCAGTGCAGGGACAGCAATACGAACTATGACAATGAATTTGCTAGACATCTGGACTTGTGCCTGCACTGTAAATGCACCTGGTATGAGTATCCAAGGAATCACTGCATTGGGCTGGCAAGAGCAACTCGCTTGGGAGAAGTTCTGAGCAAGGCTAAAAAGGCAGCAGCAATGCCCTGATGTGATTCTCAAGAGAAAGAGTGTGGGAGGGAGCTGAAACTGCATCCCATGCAACTTCCCAGAGAACGGTGAAAGCTCTGCCACTGGCAGGGTAGAAGAAACATGTTGCAGGTCTGGGAGTCCTCTCTAATGCTTTGGGGATGGATAAGAACTTTTATACTAGGTCTCAGTTTGGGTATTTCTTGTAGTTCTCCAGGGCTTGCCAGAAACAAGTTATTTATCTGGCAGACTTTCTGATCACTGCACTATTACCCTGGCTGGAAAGAGGGAACCTACTGAAGGGAGGGCCAAGACTGTTTCAAGCCTTCTCCAGCAAAAAGATGCTGCAAAGGACTGAAAGAGACAGTGAGAGCAGCCGCAAATCCACCTCAGAGAAGGTGTCACTACTTTTGCTTGCCTTCCCCCAACCCTGAGGTAAAGATAAAGGAATTTCCAGGACATCGCAGCTTGAAAATCAACACAGTAAAATCATCCATCATTTGGGAAAATTTATCTGGCCCCGTAACCACGACTACCTTGGATTTAGTCATCAAAGGGCCTCACCTGCTGTTCCAAGCGCATCAGGTAGCCCCGGTCAGAGGCTTGCCCGCCCTGCTCTGCATAGAAGTTTGTCCGATCCAGGATGACACCACAGTGTTGCCCTGCTCCAACCTCCTTCTGGAGCGACTGATTTCTGCAGAGCATCAGGATGGTAGCCTGGCATGGGCTGAACTCTGCCAAGGGCAAGAAGACACCGGCAATTAGCATGTGCATCTCGTTTGCTCACAACAAGAAGGGAAGCAATACTTCCATGTGTCAACCCTGGCAATATCCGGTCTGCACTGAAAGCCAACTCTTTCCTTTGCCTTGGTAGGATAGGCCCATTGATCAGTAGAAAGGAGAAAGGGTCTCCTATTTCGAATCAGTTCCTAAAATAGCACAGTAATGTCTTGCTTACCCAGGGACAGAGCTGCTGAGTAGTGGTTACACTGGCTGCCAAAGCAGGGATACCCAATCTGGCTGCAGACAAGTCCACTCGAGAAAGATGCAGCACAGACACGTCTACATGGTGCTACACTGCGAGCCTGGCCACCTTCACTCTCTCTAGGATGAGAGACTGGCTTGGTACACAGGGAAGACAAGTGACTTTCCTTGACTTAGCAAGGTTTTGACATCCCTTCTCATAGTATCCTTGTAGGCAAATTGGGGAAATATAAACCCGGCAGCTGGATCGCTCCTAAGGTGGCTGAATAATCTGTTTGAAAGATTGGAAGTGCCCAAGGGTAAAAGTTCAACTGATATTCAGTTACCAGCAGTGACACTACTATTCAGCCTGAAGAAGAGAGGGCAACGGGAAGATCTTAGTAATATTAATGGGAGAATATAGAGACACTGGACCCTGCCTTTCTCAGAGATGCACAGAAAAAAGATGATGGGCAATAAAGCCAAATCCCCATACAGCAAATTATACCTGGACACAAGCAAAAAACTTTTCACAGTAAGAGTGATAATGAGCTGGAACAGTCCCCAGAAAGGCTGTGGGATCTCCATCCTCGGATAAACAGAAAACTTAACTGGTCGAAGCCCTGAGCAACCTAACTGGGATGTTGATGCTCCTTTGGGCAGGAGATCACACATTGTACAAGAGATCAAATCTCCAGAGATCCCTTCCAACATGAATCATCCTATGATTCAATGACTGAGCAGGTGAAACAGCGCTAGCTTGCAGATTTCAGCCAATGTCACTGCTGGACCTTTTTTTCATTATGCTCTTGCTGTAATATATACAGTTTGAGCTACCCCGCTTTCTGCCTAATGCAGGTTGCCACCAGCACACTGGGTAAGGGAGAGTTGGCTGTACATAGTTCTCCCTAATTGCTTATGACAGCCACATCACCTCTTACTCTCTGTGGTTTAGCTTTGTACTTTCCCTGGAGCATCAATAGCCCATTAGCCTAAATGAAAAAAAAAGAAATCTGCACTGGCATCTACTGGCCTGCCCGAGAAACAGCAAGTGCAAGGCCTTGGATAAACCCTCATCAGCCTCTTCACTCTCCCTCGCATTCACACACAATTGTCAGGGACAGGCTGGGTGCTCATCTTCAGCACCGTTCAGCATTGCACAGTGACACCATCTCAGAGCTCACAGCCTCAGCACCACCCACATCCTTCCTGGGGCACAGCAGCACCATCAAGATTAGCGTCTACCCTGAGTTCACAGCAAAGCAGTAGAAATATGCAGCAGCCAAGAGAACTGATCTGAACCTCAGGGCATGAGCCCTCCCACATTGCTGGGACCAAGCACTTACCATACTGTCCACTCTGCCCAAGCGTGTACGCGTATTTTGGTGAGTCGTCAGTAACAGGCACGTTGTTGCTTTGCAGCTGTGCCAGCGAGTGCACATCGAGGTGCAAATCTGCATCCTCCTGTCCTGCCTGGGGGTCACGGGCCTTCCGCTACAGCACAGCAAAGGCACAGTTAAGATGAAAGTTATGTTGCGGGTACCCAACCCAACATCTGGAGCTTTAAGGCTAAAAACTCCCTCCACCTTCCTGGATAAGGCTCATTTTCCTCTGTGCTGCTGTTAAACCAACTCCATTCCCTCCAGCCCACAAACACTCAGTGCCGCCCTGTGCTAGCCTTGAGGTGAGCCATAAGCAACTGCTAACACAGCCACTCCTCCCTGCAGAGCTTCCTGTATCGCTCTGAGACTTCCAGGACAGTAAGACCTTGATCTGATCACTCAAGAGGGTTTGCCAGTGTATAGTGCTGTGAGTCTCCCAGTACCACAGAGACTAAAGGGACTACAATAACTCTTGATAAAACACTTGCCACTTTGGCCGTCTAGGCTCGCCATGCTTTGAGTGGGGAGCTACACCAGATCAGATAACCACAACAGGCTCCTCCCAATTGATACTGTTCTGTGATAATCTCCACTCCAGCAACAGCAAAAACTGTAACATGTTTCTCAGATCTGTGGCGGAGTCACCAAACAATGCTTTCAGCCATAAGACAGAAAGGGAAAGCTCTGTAATCAGACCCACTTCCAATGGAGGGAAAGGGCACTGTGGCCCTAGAGTGCATCTGAAATGCCCAAGAGTTCTGTCTTCTTGCCCACAGGACAGAGGGCAGATTCCAAACCACTCTGATTAGTAGCTTCCCTCTTACCTTGGCATCTTCCAAAGCAAGTTCATCAAAAGCAGCTGAATCCAAACGGATCCCCTTTTCTTCAAGCATCAGGTCAATCAAATCCAGAGGGAATCCTAAATTCCCATAGAGAGACCAGGCTACTTCAGCTGCAGGACGGAAAAGAGCAAGTTAACTCTATGTAGTTATTGAAAGCAAAGGCATTTCCAGAGTTGTTCAGATGGGACCAGTCTTGTGCATGCCCTGGTAACTGGGTTTACCTGTGCTGTGCACAATTACACTGGTAATGAGGAAGGCAAGAGGAGCCATGCAGTTCCTCTCACATGGGATGGAGTGCACCACACCCAGCAGTGCACCACAGCCCCATCCCTGCTAAAATCCAACGCAGCACAGCAGGATAAGCATTTGCTCTGGCTGGATTTAAAGCTACTTCTTTCAGTTCCATACTTTTAAGGAGACAGTTAATCAGTAAATAGAGCAGTGATGGATATTTCTAGCTTTTTGGTGCCTAATTGGTTGCGAGAACAAACTACTTTGAAATGATCACAACCAAGAGACTGGAGCAACGTTTGATTTTAAATTTGGCATCAAAATATTTACGAAACATTTATGAAAACATGTGGAGGAGGCAGGCAGGCAGGCATCCACCAGGGTTTTAACAGCGATGTCTTGAAGAGCCTGAATCAAACCATCTTCAAGTAGAGTCACGCAGAAGGAGACGCACCTGGGAAATCCGTGGAGGGCTCCATGTGCTGCACTGTCCGCTCGATGATGCGCCTCCCACGCTCAAGGGAGGACAGAAAAGCAGCCTCGTTCTCGTTGATGACATCCGCAATCTCCGCGAGGAACAGAAGAAGGGTTGGCCAAAACACCACAGAGAGCTGCTCAGCATAGTCTTGACAGCACTAGGCTCCTTGCCAAGTTAAGCTCAAATCAGCTAAGCGAGTGTCTAACAGGTGCTGTGCCTATCTGAACCAGCCTTTTTGTTCTCTAGGTATCCATCACAACATGGTTTTGATGCAGTATAAGGCAGTGCTAGACTCGTTTTATCTTCTGTCACCCTATCATCCTTCCTGTTAAGGCAATATTGACTATCTACCTGGGGGAAGCTAGATGTTGATTAAGGTGCCTTATCAGAAATTATTTTCTTTAACCAAATTAAAATTGCAAGACTGCCAGAGAAATTGCTCATCACAGTTGCTGTCAATAGAAGTAGGCATGGAGCAGCCTATAAATTACTCTGAATAGCCCTAAACCTCTAATCCACTTGGGACAAAGGATACCCATGCTAGGACAAGCTGTACTTCCATTCAGAAAAAGAGCTGTCCTAGTTTTGTCAGAATAACAGCTCTTACACCAGCATGAGAAGCCCCTGCAAGGATCTCATGTAGCTCCCACGTGAGGAAGTCTGTCCCAGGCACCTTTTAGTCCCAGGCAGAGTCTGATATACACATGTGCCCAGCACATCTCAGCCCACCAGGGAGAACCTAGCACTGCAGTCCCTCCAACTAAGGCCCAAAGAGGGGCCCAATCCCACCTCCCAAAGCAATGGCTAAGGAAGACAGTAAGAGTAGGCGTTCTCTCCACACTGCTCACCTGGTCCATGTTCTTCCTCAGCTCTGGGTAGGCATCTCCCTGTGGAGTTAGCCTCACAGTTAGTGATAACAACATCCACAGCAGCTTCCTCAGAGTATATCTCACAGCATGCCACATGCATTAGAGAGGTTTCTCAGGCAAGTGAAAATGCACTGTGAGCACCACTGCACAGCCTCAGGGACAGCATTACAGGGGGAGAGAATCACACGTGGAATTACAGCTACCGTCTCCTGTCTGTGTCCTTGTGACCCTCCCTGCTAACCCCCCTCCAACATCTCCGTGGTAACCACATCAATTTACATAGGGCAAGGAAGCAGTTCCTTTTTGGACACTGTTAGTAATACTAGGGACCAATTTCAGGTGGCTTTAATGAAATACGACTTAGTGGAAACCACTTCCTTTTGGGAAACAACAGCACCCACATTTACACACACACTTGTGCTGAGTGTGTCACACTAGACCCTCTTCCTCCAATCAGCAGCGATTCGGATACAAGAGTTTTACTGTGGGAACACACATTCACAGACACTCTCCTAGAACTCCTTCCCATCCAAGTTTGCCCCTTGACAGTGCACAGGAAAGGTACATGGGCTTGAATATGTCCTGTGTGATACTCTTCCTCCGCAAGGCAGCAATTCTTACTCACCAGCACGTCCACTACAGTAGGCACCAGGGACGCCAGGAGCCCAGGAGGGGCTTGAAGGACTTCCGAGCAAAAGCGGACAGCTCTGCGCAGGATCCGACGCAGCACCAGCCTGAAAGCAGGGCAGGATTCCCCAGAGTGCCATGTGAGCACCTCGGCCCCACTCCCACACCCAGTACAGCCCAGACACAGCTCCTCTCTGGCCTGATCTATCCACATGGACCAGCTGCATCCTATGCTTCACGTCCATCTGGGGATGATCATTCTGATCTGAATGTCTCCAGGCCCTCTCCTTCCTGTCTCTACACAGCTCACCCACTCCCTGTCTTTGACCCCCTCCTGCATGGCAGCTCATATTCCCTTTCCTTTGCAGCTCTAACTCTAACCGCCCCGTGCCATTCCCGTGCGTCCTCACTCTGCTCCAGAGAGGCCCGGGTAGACGCCGTCACTGATGCACACGCACAGGGTGCGCGCGTGGTCTGCCACCACGCGGTACGCCGTGTCCACGCCGCCCACGTCGGCCTTCCCCACCAGGCCCTGGTATCTGGGCCTCCCACAGCCCTACAAGAGAAGATGGGGAGACAGAGCAGCAATGGTGAGCGCTGCAGAAAAGCTGCAGGGTAAGACAGCCAGCTACACTCTTTACTTCACACTTGTCTACTGCCTCTGGACCTACAATGTTAGATGTACTCATAACATCTTTTGAGAACATTGCAGACTGAGACTTGYGTGCCTAGCCCCAGGCTATTTAACAGAGAGAAACACTATTATCCCATTGGATTCCTAACCTTGAATTTGCCCCAGCTTCTCTAAAATGTTGTCGTGGGTCTGGCTGGACATACTTGTCTTAAAATTCCGTACAGTAATGTGTGTAGACAAGGCTGGATTATGGTATCAGTCAAGCAGCCTGTATTCATGGGGCTTTGGTTTAGCTGTGACTCTGAGCAGGAGCATTGTCACCTTGTGAATGGCATCCAGGATGGGAGTGAAGAGATCTGTATCATAGTTGGAGCGCTTGTTCTGCAGAACTGTCACCAGCCTTTCCAAGCCCATTCCTGTATCCACATGGTGCTGGGGCAAGGGAAGTAAATTCCCTTCCACTTCTCTGTTAGCATGTCAGGGAAAAAAAAAATAAAAGGCAAACGAGAAGCAGGGGTCAGTCCAGGGCCAAAGAACTGGAGTAGTTGAGTGATAGAGGATGGCAGAGTGACAGGGGGTGGAAACAGTGCTGGGGCGGGTGACACAAAAGAAGGAATCTCAGGGGCAGGATTAACAGCAGCCTAGGGTGGCACTGCTAGGTAGTCACCTGACCATCAAACAGTCAGGACATACTGTAATGTATGGAAAACAGGCCTGCTCTGAAAAAGGGTCTAAGCCCTTCTCCTCCTCCTAGAGGTTTTTCTGTGCTGCTGCAGATGTTGCAGACCTAACGGACAGCTGAGATGCAATAAGGAAGGAAAAGAGGCAGCGAAGATGGAAGGAGGACAGGAAAAACGTGGCAAAGGGGGCCCATGGGCCACAGTGAACACATCTCTGTTGCTTTCCCTTGCACTTGTACTGCCACTGCCTGGAATGCAGCGAGATTTTGGAGAAAATGAGGTTTGATGTTCAGAGGAGGGAATGGCCCTGGAAGATGGATGAGGTGCCTAGTACCTGTTATACTGCATGAAGACCAGGTTCCAGATCTCCACTACATCAGGGCTGCCCTGGTTCACCAGTGCTGCTGCGTTTCTGCCACCACCCACATGGTCATAGTGGATCTCCGTGCAGGGACCACAGGGACCTGTGTCCCCCATCTCCCAGAAGTTGTCCTTCAATGGGAAAGGAAGCACGTGGCTGGCAGGCACCCTGGAAAGGCAAACAACAGTGACGGCAGGGCTGGGCCAGGCACACAAAATACAGACTAGCCTACACCACAGAGAAGGAGCTCCACTCAGAGTTCAGCTGACTCGTAGTCCAAGCAAAACAGACATCCAATGAATCTAAAGATCAATTTTTGGTGCCTATGTCAGAACTGAAGAGCAAACAAGAGACTCCAGAGACTGAAGTGTCATTATTTACTGCTCTAACACAACTTACCCCAGGCGGAGCCATATGTCCCTGCACTCCTCATCTGCGCTCAGCCCCAGCGAGGAGTCTCCGCCAAAGTAGGTGACGTACAGACGGTCCTTGGGGATCTCGTAGGCCTCTGTCAAGAGCTCCCAGGCCATGCTGCATGCTTCCTCCTAAGCAGCAGGGAACAAAGAGGAGGCAACGTAATCCAGGGCATGAAAGGAGGCACAAGGGTTCTTTTCAATTGACTCAAACACCAGAGAACCTAATTTCAGTTTTTCTGTCCCTCTGCAATTTTAAGGCATATGCCAGAGAACACGATGGGGGTCAGCCCCATGAGACAGTTCTTCAAATAGCTGTGGAAATCTGTGATCTCCCTAAATCTTTGAGAAACCCTCAGATTCACAGCATGGGCTACATCTTCCTGCTTACTTGCAGAATCTTTTCTCATCTCTGTGAAACGGTCAACGCTGGTGCTTACACAGGGAGCTCTGGGTTGTCTATGAGTGGCAGCTTTAGAAAGTTCGAGCACTTTGTGGGAAATAAGCTCTCTGCAGGGCACATTTAGTAGTTCAGCGTACCAAGTCACTGCTTCCGCTTCAGACCACAGAGCTTCCAACAAGGAATTCAGGGCTCTCCACAGCCTCGAGCAGACACCTCCATGGTGCTACAGCCCAGGGACGATGCCGAAACRCCTGGAGCCGGTCCGTTCTTGTCGCCTCACCTTAAAGTAATCCCCGAAGGACCAGTTGCCCAGCATCTCGAAGAAGGTGTGATGGGAGGTGTCCCGGCCCACGTCCTCCAGGTCGTTGTGCTTCCCGCCGGCCCGCACGCACTTCTGGCAGTTCACGACGCGTCGGTGCCGCGCGAGCTCGCTCCGCGGGTGCACCGTGCCCAAGARGACGGGCTTGAACTGCAAAGCAAGGCACAGAGACAGACCCCCCTTGTCCACAGACAGCCCCCGCCGCGGGGCTCCCGAGCGCCGCCTCCCGCCGCGGGGGCACCTGGTTCATGCCCGCGTTGACGAAGAGCAGGCGCGGGTCGCCGCGGGGCCGCACGGGCGCCGAGGGCAGGCGGCGGTGGCCGTGGCGCTGCTCGAAGAAGCGCAGGAAGGCGGCGCGCACGCGCCCCGCCGCCGCGGCCCCCGGGCCGCCCGCGCAGCAGCGGCGCCAGCCGCCCTGCCAGGCCGCGGCCTGCAGCAGCCGCCGCCGCAACCGCCCGGCTGCCGCCATGACGGCCCGGGCAGAAGGAGCACGCCGCCCGCTTCAGGACGGGCGGAAGCGGCGGGCGTGTCCACTCGWCCGAAGCGCGACGCCGCCGCCGCCGGGCGCGTGCGCGGGCTCTCTACGCTCGATTAGCGGGGGCTGTTGGGCAGGCTCGCTGTGGCGGGTGTGTGGCGCCGCCGCCGCCTCGGTAGCGATTGCTCCTGTCTGCCGCGGCGGCGGGAGGGCGCCATGGCGGCGCGCGGCGCGTCGCGCCTGGCCTGGTGCCTGCGGCGCGTGGGCGCGAGCGGCGAGTGGCTCCTGCTGGAGGCCGGCACCGAGGTAGCGGCGCGCGGGGGCCGCGGGGTAACGGCCGCCGGGGCTCGGGGCCCTGGTGCTCGTTAACGCGCCGTGTGCCAGGGGTTGGGCGGGGGCGGAGAGATCCCCCTTGACGAGGGGCGGCGGTTGTTGCTGCCGTTCGGGGGGGCCGCTTCGGCGCAGGGAGCCCCGCAGCGGGCGGGGCGGTGTCTCCGTGGGGATCTGTCCTGCCGGGCCTTGGAGAGCTGTGCTTAGCGTGGTGCCCGGCTCTAGCAGAGGCTGTTGAGGGGGGGTGGTGGTGCAAGGAGAGGAAAACGCCCTCGAGGCCGTCGCCGCGTGGGTGCTGTGGTGCTCTGGCAAGGTCAGCAGTGTGCAGCAGGGTTAGTTTTTGTGAGTGACGTGATTGGGATGTGTGGCTCGTGTTTTCAGCCATTTTGGTTACGTTTCAGAATGGCTTCAGTATTAACTTTTCTTCTTATAGCATGTGTTTCTTTTCTAATTAGAAAACCCCGATAGGCCTTTTTTCCCCTCAGACTTGCATGGCAAGTGACCTCCGTGAGGACTGGGTGCTGCAAGAGGGCAGCAGATCTAGCAGCTGAAAGCAGCGACATAGGTGTTGGGTCATCCTGTACTCGATAGCTCTGTGGCCCAGGCTGCTCATGCCATGAGCTTTATCGGGGAGAAGTTTTGTGACTGGCTCTGTGCTCTTGTGATTTTGCTGGCCCTTTAGGCACCAAGATCTCCATGACCAAGCACTAGTAATAGCTGATGTGGGTTTGCATTTTCATTACAGCTGCATGGACAAAAGCAAAGCAAAGGGTATAAGCGAATCCACTTGAAGCTCCTGCTGTCATGGGGAGACCTGCTCGGAGTAGGGAGGAAGTGATGATAGAGAATAACCTTCATTTTGCTAGCGTGACCCATGTTGACAGGGTGTTAATAGCTATTAGGCACTTAAGAGGAAGGGAGTCTATGGTTCAACTTACTCTCATAATCTTAGTTTTTTTCCTTTCATTTTGTTTTGATGTGGGAGTTTAAGTCTTTGCTTTAAAACAGATTGAGCTGCTTCAGGTAACTAATGCAGCAAATTAATTTTCCTCGACTGCAGCATCTCATTGTTGTCTTTGTAGGAACTGGAAAGTGTGATGTAACTGAGTGGGAATTGCAGCTGAGAAAGAGAGCAGTCTTCATCTAACACACACAAGCTAGGGTCTACTTCTGTGTTTATACCTAGTGGAATTTAAGTGTGAGCTTCTGGTAAATGGTTTATTGCCGTGCTCTTGTGTGTTTTACATTGGATTCATGCACTTTTCTGGCTATATGGCATCTACACCTGTCCTTTTTAAAATGAATTACTTCTCTGGAGGATGCAATAAGTAAAAAGTGCGTGCTAAACTATCAGATTATGCAAAGAAAACAGAGGAAAGAGGGTGAGCAGATCTGTGCTTTACATTTAAAGCTTGCAGTTGTATTTTTTAAATGGAATGTGGTGAAGCTGCCATTACAGTTTCTGTCCATTCTTCTTCCGGAAGATACTGTAAAATCTAATCAGATTATTTAAATCACCCTTGCTGTTGGTTACGATTTGCATGTGGCTAAGTTTCAAAGGCCTGAGATTGACAGCCTAATCAATAGAAGTTTTGTAAGCTTAGAGCGTGGTTACATGTGCACGTTTTGGGTAGCATTTTTCAAGGCTGCTTTTTCTGCTTCTGTTTACAGCAGTTGAACAGATACAACACATGAAAGAAGAGAGTAAGAAATAATATTGATCAGTTTGCTTCTCTGTGAGACCAACAAGTAATTGTTTTTTTTTTTGAAGAAATGGTCTTTCATTAAATAATAAAATATGAGGGGGGTAGGGATGGACCGAGAACTGTTTTAACCAGCTTTACTTCTGAGAAAAAAAAATCCATGAAACCTGAGGCTAAAATCTACCTGAGAGCTGACAAATGTTCCTCAAAGGAAAGGAATGACAATAGTTCTGTCTTCTTCAAAGATTTCACGTTTTCTTTTGACTTGAATTTAAATGAAAAAATCTAGGAGGTTTGTGAAGAACTTTGGCAAATTGTCATATTATCCTAATTCTATAGGGAAGCAGCTATAAAAGAAGGATTTCTTCTATACTTAAATACACATCATAAAGGCTGAATTTATTGTGTTGTTGCTGATTCCAATTACTAAACTATTTTATTTTTAGGTATCTGTAGGCCGAGGATTAGATCTCACTTACCAGCTGCTGTCAAAAACCTGTCCCTTGATGATCTCTCGTAAGCACTGCGTTTTCCAGCAAAATGCAGAAGGACAGTGGACTGTTAAGGATAACAAGGTACGGAGATGGTTTGTAGACTTTGTGTTCTGAGATGGATTAAAGAGAATGCTGTGTTTGAGTTCAAACAGTGTATGAGCTCTGATAGAGTATAAAAATGATAGAAGGCCCTTTAAAACATGTCTCCTCTGTTGCCTCCTCGTAGCAGGAGGCCTTAGTCTGCTGCAATCGGGATGCAAAGCGTACTGCTTTCCATGTGGAAATTTATCTCTTGGTGTAATGATTTTCACGCTGTTGCAGTCTTGCCCAGAGCTTCTTGCATTCTGTGAACCTGCTTTGTGTTACAATCTTGGAAGAGAGAAGGGAAAGAATGGGAATGTTTGCAGCTATTATCATGAGATTCTAATGTTGGAAAAACCATGCTTCATGCACTATTCAGTCAAAGGACTTTCCTGTGGATTTTCTTCTCAGCCAAGTAATGAGATCAAGAGTCCTCAGATAACTTTCATTTTGACTTCACTAATTGACTGATTTTTATATCATCGTTTATTTCCACTTTCTCATTCGTGCAGAAAACTGTTAAAAAAAATCAAACTGAGGCACAGGAACTTATTTGAAAACAACATTGAAAAAACAGTCAATGTTGAACAGGTCACCCAGCCTTTAAGGCTTTTTTAGGTCAACAACAGATAAGCCCAGAAGGACTAAAGAGGCTACTGTTAGAATTACACAGTTACACCACTCTTAAATGCGGGTCTGTTCTAGTAGATGTGTGAAACCTTCAGATTTTACGTGATTGGAAATACGTATGGTAGGTTAACTGTCAAAATTTCTGAATTATCACTGCTACAATTTTAGCATGTTGTCTTGCTGGGTGTATTTGGGATATGTCAGTTGCTAATAGTTCTGTGGTTCATCTTGAGCATAGTTCAGTTTTGTTGTTTATTTTCAAACTGTTTTTATTCTATTACTGCCTAGTGTAACAACTTCTTTTCTGCTTTGAACATTACATTCAGAAGACCTTTTTCCTTTTTTTTTTTTTTTACATTCTGCTACTTATAGAGTACTGTTTCATTTCTTCCTCCTTTTTTTTAGTTCGTATTTAGTTATCTATTTTATATATGCAGTGTTAGCTATGTTCCATTTTTTCCTAGTCTCTTGATTTTTCAGGTTATGTTAATTGTCGAGAATAATTACTGCAGTATTCTATGTTCATGATCTGTTGTGGAGTCTTTTCTTTAGGTAATACTCTCTTAGAAGCTTTTGGGTAAACTTTTTTTTTTTTTCTCCTCCTCCTTAGAGCTCCTTAGAATTAATTCTTTTTATTTCTGTGCAACTGCTTATGTTCATCTTATTCATAGTGGTTGCATGCAAAATCTATAATGCAGTCTCAGTACGTAGTAAATAACGTAATGACTTCAAAAAATGGGACACGCTCAGCGAATTGGGTATTGCAAGATCATTGGGTATTACAAGATCTGTTTAAGGAGGTACCTTGTTCTGATTGCAACACTGAAGAGACAGGATATGTTTACAGCATCCAGAAATAATTTGTTGAAGATTCTGAATGACTGTATGTTGACTCTTGTTGGTTTCTGTCCGTTTGTAGAGTCTAAATGGAGTTTGGCTTAATAAACAGCGCCTGGATCCATTAAAAGCCTATCCTATAGCTGAAGGAGACCGCATCCAGTTAGGAGTGCCTTTGGAGAACAGAGAGGCTGCTGAGTATGAGTATGAAGTAATCAAAGATGAGTGGGAGAAAATCAAACCGTTCCTAGCCCAAAGAAATGACCTGGGGAAAACTAAGAGTCCGAGAACTAAACGTAAATATAGTGTGGAAGAGTCTGAAATATCTGGATCAGAAGGCCCTTCAGACTCCAGATCCAAAAGAGACAGACTGTCTTGTGACAGTCAACTTTCGGGTAAATCATGGGAAAGGGTAGAGCAGACCAAACAGTTAACAGAGAAAACGGATCTCAAGCTGCCTGCTCCTGGACCGAGTGAGGAACATGGTGGTCCTGTGCTCTCTGAGAAAGCTGTACCTGTCCCCCATAGGGACCAGAAAGGCTCTAGCCTTGCACAGTCTTGGACTGGCTTGGAAATGCTGAGGAAAACTCTGGTAGATATAATGAAGCTGAAAGTCAAAGTGCAGGAGAAGCAGAGAGCAGTTCTGAACGTGAAGCAGAAGCGCAGGAAGTGTGCTCGGAAGGAGATCCTGGCAATGGAAAAGGAGCTGCGGGAGCTGCAGGACCAGTTGTGCTTAGAACAAGAGCAACATCAGCAACAAGTGGAAGAGCTGGAGAAGATGTTCTGTAAAGAGCAGCAGCAACTGGAGGTATAGTGGTGATACTCTTTTTGGTCTGTGTGTTCTGTTTTTTTATGGAATGACCAATATAAGGCTTTGATCCAAAATGAGTTGTTAAACAGGACTGTAATGTATTTAATAGTGTTTACGTGAATTGTTCCTGTTAAAACCATTTTAGAATTTGTTTGTTTCCAAGCATGTGCACCGAAAGAATATGCAGAGACAGAAAGGACTGGGCTGCACAACTGATCAGGATAAAGGTGCAAAACTTCTCAGCATCTAACTTCTCAGGGAATTATGTGCTTAATCTTTTCATTTGGATTGCTTAGGGAAATGAATTCTTTCCTTATTTGCAAAAAAAAAAAAGTCTGCAAGCATCTTTGAGCACAAGTGGTAACTAAACTTTTGGGAGAAAAAAATAGAAGTTTATATTTCTATTTTAATTTATTCAAAACAGTTTAAAAGTAGTGAGGACTTTTTTTGAAGTGGGTTTACGCTGGAGCTATCAATTGCTTCTGTTGAAACCAGCTGTTTAAGGAAAGGTAGGTATGTATGCAGGGCATGATGCCTGGAGTAGTGTGCTGAAACACAAGGGGAACTTCAGGTGGAACTCTGGTTTATCTTACAACTTTTTACTCATAGATGGTGTTGCTGCTTTTTCTCATGCTTAAGCTCCTGCTGACCTGTGCTTCTATGAACATAGCTATGAGAGCTAGAATAATTCGGGCGTATTCCAAGGGTGCATTTCTGAATGACAAAGCTATCATTTTGATGCATTGCAGTTAATTATATCCTTAATTTCTATAGAACATATGAAGAACTAGAGTGAGGCTTATGATTTCACTGTATGCTAGTGGTGTTTCTTTGCGCATATCCTCTAAAGACAAAGTGTAATCCAAAGTCCTGTGCAAGCCTTTTCTTTTAATTAAAGTTTTTCTTCTAGCAAAAGAAATCTTTTTCTGTTTTCTCCAGGGAGTTAAGTGGCAACAGGAGGAAGAAAATCTGAAGGAGCAACTGGCTCAGGTCCTGCAGGAGGCAAGTAGTTACATGGCTAGCTTTGGTCTGACTGTGTAGCTGAGATGCTTAACTCTTTCTTGTTGCTCTGCTATCCTAGTAGAAGACTAGGAATGTGCCTCAGTTGCAGACTGGAGTGGTTTTCATCTATAGAGCAGATTTCTGTTAGAAAGTGGCGGGACTCCCTTCTTGCCATTCTGCACACTGTGACATGTTTTTGTGGTCTATATGCATCAAAGTACTCCTTGATACTCAAGTGTGTCAGATACGTTTTACTGTCACCATTTTGAGTGTAAGTGACAGGCAAAATAAGCTGCTGATGCAGGCCAGACTTTTTAACATGTCTTGAAGCACAGTGGCCTGTTGAGACAAGCTCTGAAAGCAGGTTTAAGTGCCACACTTAGCTATTCATTGATATTGGAAGGTTTGTACTAAATGACTAGAATAATAAGTACGCTGATTTTTGCAAATGTGTTGTGTTATGCAGTGTGAACAGCCCAAGCCTTGTTTTGAGGTGTTCCAAATTGAGGTAAATGTGCCAAGATGAGAGAACGCACGTAGCCGGAACATAGCAATAGTAGCCAGCGTCCTTAAAACCATCAGTCATGGAGTGGTGGAGAGTCGCGGAGAAAAGGAGGAAATGAAAGACAGTGCTAGGAAGAAAGAGGGTCAAGACAGGCATGGAGGGAAGGCGAGGCAGAGATTGCAGGATGGGTAGTGCTCGGAACATCCTAGGTCTGCGTGTAATGTTCTTAAGTTGTCTTTATATCCAAAAGTCTTTTGTGCTTCTGCAAGTGGCTCTGATGGTTGTGGAGTGGTTGTCTGCTTCCTCTTTGCAGATTTTCTGCAATGCCATAATGTGTGTATTAATGAGGAATAATCTCTTGGACTGAGGATGAGGGTCTTCAGAGTTTCCAGATGTATCTGCCTCTTTTCATTATATATATATATATATATATATTTTGCATGCTCGTGAAAATGAGGTTAAGTGTGGCAGTGTTGCCAGATCAAAACTCAGAGTTACTTCAGTCCTGAAAGCAAGTTCCAAATTTCTTGTTTGGGTTTTTTTTTAAAATTTCTCTCAACTAGTTTCTAATTATTAGTATTTCTGGTAGATTCCAATATGTATTGTAAACTCAAACTCTATTTAAAGGTACACAAAATACAGTAAGTCTATCCTGATTATCCTTAGGCAACTATTATATCAGAAGTTTGAAAATGCTGGTAAGAGAAATGATTACTGCACCGTCTGGTAGACAGGTTAGTTCTACAGTGATATTAGTGCCTCATATGTGCTGCTCATTGTCAAATTTGAATTTTTACTCTTGTGTTCCATAATGAGTTTTGTCATTTAGCAGTGTGAACTTGTTTACTCTTTTACTCTTCATGCATTACTGTCTGGCATATATGTCTTCAATAATTTATCTTGTAGCACTGTGGATCTTTAGTCTTCCTTTGTGGCATAACAAAAAAGGAGGTTAACCAACGACGCACGGAGAAAGAATTACCTCAGAGTGGGAGTATAAAGTGCCATGGTATTGGGAAGGTCATAAATAACTGCCTGCTTTCAAGTGAACGCTAAACTGCCTCTAACTTAACAAACCAATTCGTACAGGAGGCACGCATCACTCTTTAGAGGAGGATTAGCAGAAATGAGTATGTGGAGCCTCATGATTAAAGCTATGCTAATTTAATAGGATAGCTTATAATCACTTTCTTTTTGGATGATGATATTACAGCATCGTGCTTTGATGGAAGAGTTGAGCCGTAGTAAAAAAGACTTTGAGGAGATAATTCAAGCCAAGAATAAAGAACTGGAAGAAACCAAGGTAAGAAATAAAATTGAATTCTCAATTTCATTCATAAGTGACGAATGAAATGTAATTAAAGGGATGCTTTGTGGTGTCTGACATTTGGAAATGAGCTCATTTCCCATCTCTGCTTTGAGTTTTGTCTCCTTTGCAACTCTATTGTTGTTTCAAGTGCAGCGTCAGTTTGAAGAATTCCTTCATTATTTTTAGAAGGCAGAGCAGGTCTGTAGAAGCCTAATTTAACCCCAAACAACAGGTTTTTTTTTTAAGGAACTGAATGGAACAATTAGAAACATAAATGGAACATAAAGGAAACTTTTAAAATTCATAGGGGTTTGTTATTTTTAAGGTGTTTTGGCTAGTTAGTGTTCTGCTTTTTGTATCGGACATCAAATGAATTATTCTTTTGTTCTTTATTATTTTTTATTGGAATGTCATCCTTATAACATTTTGAAAGAAATTTTTTAGAAGATTGGTTCAATTTGTGGCTCCTTTAGGCTAAAAGGAGCTTTGATAATGGCTGCTGCTCTTGCTTGTCAGCTATCTACAGTGGGTAGAGGTATTCTCAGTAATACCGGCGATTGCAAAGAGGGAAGGGTTTCAGATCTGCACGTATAATAGATGCAGAGGTGACACAATAGAACTTGCAGTTGTATGCTTTTTCCTCACCCTACCTTTATCTCTCAACCTCCAAATTATGTCAAGTAAAATGTGTTAAGTATTCATCAATGTGTGACCATATGTGTTTTTCCTCTAGGAGGAGAAAGAAAAGGTGAAAGCTCAGAAAGAGGAGGTGTTGAATCAGATGAATGACGTGTTGGAGAACGAGCTGCAATGCACAATATGTTCTGAGCACTTTATCGAGGTATGTTTAAACAAGTAGTAGACTCTGCTGCTAAAGAAGAAAATTGAGAGTCTGTCATTTGTGCCAAAAAAGAAATAGTCAGACTTGTTTCTTTAGTTTGATAGTTTAACAGTCTGAACAGGTGACCTGTGGATAAGGTCTGGTCTGGAATTGTACTCCCTAACCCTAACTCCTCTGCTGGGCACCAAGTTCTGCTATAATGTCTTTACCTACACAGAGATGAGTACCTACTCCCAAGATGTGTGCAGGCTTGTAGCAGTTGAATATGTACTTTGAACTGGTGCTTTGAGTTGTTGCCAGTAGCCTTCTCTGGGAAAAGCAATTTTCTAGTAGATCTTGCCTTAGACTGGCTGAGGTTAGGTTGCTTCTGGCCTAGGTATAGGAAGAGATTATTAAAGGAGGGGAGAGACAATGTTCAGTCAAGTTCTAAACCACTCATATAGTTCAGATGAATTCTCTTTCTTGAAAAAAGAAGCATCATTTTAGAAGTGTGTGATTTCAGAAGTAATTGTGCAAGCTATGCTGGACATGTAGGCTGCTATTTTTGTTCCTGTTTTGCTAAACTTCAGTTTCGAGTAGTAGAAATTAATGAAACGTGACATGTTAGCTTTTTTTCTGTTGACTTAAGAATTGGTTGGCATTTTTATATTTTGATTTCTTGGTAATTTAAGATGTTGTTCTGCAGCATCTAAATTTTCCCATAATTTGTCTTTCTCAAACTGGGTAAACTTATGGTATTCTTCCTGTCTTTGCCACAAAATTGCTGTTGCCTTACGTAAATTAATTAGCCAGCCTGTAAAATTTCTCTGTACTCTGCTTTCTATAGTTTGTTCTTTATAGCCATGGAAGGCTCCTAGGAAGGCTGAAGAGGCTTTTGTTTTTTCATTTTAAGTGAGCTAAAGAAAGAAGGTTTCATTTTTTTCCCCTGCCTCTGCTACAATCACTTCCTTTCCCATTTAGGAAGTATCACACCACTTCTCGGACTTCATTGTTTTTTCACTGCGGCACTAGTGCAAGTGTGCTCCAACAAATAACCCTCCCTTAAATTTTGCAGGCGGTCACGCTAAATTGTGCGCACAGCTTCTGCTCCTACTGCATTAATGAGTGGACGAAACGGAAAGTGGAGTGCCCTATCTGCAGGCAGGAGATTACGTCGAAGACACGCTCTCTGGTGCTAGACAACTGCATTGACAGGATGGTAGAAAAACTGGATGTAGAAATGAAAGACCGTCGCCTTGCCCTTATCAGAGAGCGGAAAGGTGAGAGGTGGGTGGATGTGGCATGATGAGCACAATATCTCTTTCCCTTTATTTTATAGAATTTTCTTTGGCACTTATATGCTAAGGAGATGCTCAAGGAATGCAAAAATAGTATTGGAAGATGGCCTTGTGTTTGTATATGAGGCTTGATATCCTCTATTGGTAGATTCATCAGGAATTAAGATTGAGAAATATTTTAGAGAATACTGTACAACTAGCTTAACTATACAGTAAATTTAAATGACTACAAAGTATGGATAAAGGCTTCTGTATCCATTCTAGTGGGATGACTTAGTTTTACTTAAGTTTATGCTGTTTGGAAGAGTTCTCTAAAGAAAATTCATACTGTACAGCGTGGGACTTTAAAAATTTACCAGATGCCTTCTGATTGATTAAGCTATTGACTCCATCAATAGTAAGAAAACTTAGCAAAGCAGTGCCTAATGAGAAATTCAGAATTCTCTTCTCTGTGTTAGATATACCTAGGAGATCACTGAAGGGAACATTGATCTATCATGTTAAGTGTATGGCTGAATTGGTCCTTGATCTCCATTATGAGCTGTTGTGGAATTCCCACTCTTGAGTCTAACACATTATGTCTTGCCTAGTTCTAGGTAAATGACTGCATGACTGTAAAAACTCTGAGCAAATTCCAATATGGGGTATTCCTGTCCCTTTCTCCTTGCAAATTTGTTTCTAGAGCCCTTCCAATGGCATATAGGTGCTGAAGAGTAGAAGGTTTTTCCTACCATCTCTCTTAAAAAAATCTATTACTGATTTCCTTTAAATAATTTTGTTTTCTCCCTTTGTAGAGGTGAGTGCATGATCTTTTATTTGCAAAGTCAAGCCTTTTAAAGTCCTTCCTAATGAGAGGTGCTTTTGAAATATTTTCTTTTCTCGAGGGAGACATAGAATGACAGCTCTAGATGATGATTTCAGGTTAATGTGACACTGTCTGCTTGGCCAATTCAATCTACTTTCCTCAGGAAACATTACACTTCTTGGAGGTTGTCCAGCACTGCTTCATGGATTGTTTTCATGTCTGCAGAGCTGACACTGCTCATGCTTAATGTGCAAATCTGTAGAGTACGCCTTAGCACTGTTGAAGTGCCTCATTGGGTAGTGGGCAATCATATAGCTTCCCTTGGCAATCGTATACTTCAGGGAAAAGGATGAATTGCTGTCATGCTGTTGTCTTATTCAGCGATGGAACCAGGTAGCAGCCTGAAGGTGAAGGGTAGCAGCCATTTATCTAGTTAGACAGGCATTCCCAAGAAGAAACCAGCTGTAAGATGGTCCGGAAAGCTAACAGTGGCACAGGTAGCACTAGGGAAGCACAGTCAGATGGTGAACTTCAGTATAACAGACACCATCTGATAATTTACATTCTTTATATGAAGGTTTTGATGAGCCTTTAAGAGTGTCCTGAACAAAATGCTGCTTGTTTGAGAGCACTTCCTCCCATTTTGTTCCTTCCTTCCTCCCTTCTTAACTGCAAGGCCTGGCGTTAGCCAGCTACTTCTGTTGCTAATTGTGTACTAGTGAAGGGATAGAAAATGTCTCCTTTTCACCTGTGCTATCTTAGCAAGAAAAGACATGTAGGAATTAAAAGTTGTATTTTTGTTTGTTTTTAAGTTGAAATTAAAAAAATATGCAATGCAGTTTGAAAGACATGTTGCAAACAGACAGTAAGCAGCTCTAAGTCTCAAATAGAACTAGTAATTTAGCAGTAAATGTGGGTAGAGTGGCCATCTGCTAATTCTTCTGTCCATTGTGTTTCTGCATGCAGAGAAACGGAATGTGTTGGTGAACCTAGCCACGGACAATGACAATGCCATCGTTGCCTCCATCTACTCCATCTTGTCGACAAGCAGTTGTGATAACGAAGACTCTTGAGTACGAGGATTCTTACTGTGATAACTACTACATTATCTAAACACTGCTACTGCAGACTGGTTTGCCTGTATGGCACTCAGAACAAACCTAATGGTGTTTGTTTGACTACTGCTGGAAGAGCGGACTGGACATCTGGAAGGAGAGATTCACTGAGGAGGCTGGAGCTGAGAACTAGCTGCATTTGGAAGAAGCATTTTATTTTTTAAATGAATGTACAGAAGCTTGATCTCCAAAGCAAAACTGGACTTGTGGGAGAAAGAGAACTTGTTTCACACACTAGGTGCTTAACATGCAAAATGTAGGCATCCATGACCATTTGTGACCTACTCAGTATAATGTATTAGTATGTTTGCGTCGCTGCCCTTTCCTGTGTGAATGACATGTTTAAATGTGAGCATCTACTTTGTCTTACTTCAGCCAGCAGAGGGAATGGCCCAAGTTATTTGAGAACTTGGTCATCTCCACGAACAGACAACAGAGGTAGACCAGGAGAAAATGCCCTTGCAGGTCTTGGTCTTGTGTTTTGTATGGCAGTTGGAGCCATCCCAGTCTTGCCTGGCAGTTAGGGGTAACACTCTTTTCAGAGGGTGCTCATGCACCCTGTCAGCCTTCAGTGCTTGAATGCACTGTTAGCTGTGCTGCTAGGAATGAAAGTGCGAACATTGCTTCTTTCCTGTTAGGTAGGGTTGGAGAAGTTTAAATCCCTCACAAGTTCCTAGCTAATGCTGTTTCCAGGTAGCCTCTTTAGTTTGTTTCTTCTTCAGGTTTCTGCATAAAGTGTTTTAGAAATGGGAAGCAGCTTATCCAGAAATTATTAGCAATGACTTAGTTGCACATTTAGTTCTTGCCAGCAGCAGAGAGGAACCTTGGTATCTTCAGAAGTGCTGCTAAGTGAATTAATGAAATACCCTGTTGACAGGGTGCAAAAGGAGCATTTGTAGGCAACCACAAGGCACAGAGGGAAGCATTTTGTTTTACTGTTTACAAGATATTGCTTTTGAACTGTGGTACTACTCCCACAGCAAATCAGTCATCCATAAAAGCCTGAGCAAGGCTTCTGCCATCCTATAGAAGATTGCCTAGTTCTGTTTTCAGTGGCCTGTACTTTTGACTTAGCTGTTAATGGAAAAGACTGCTCTGCAACAGTGGGAATGGGATGGGGGAAATCTCTCTGGTCTGTAATTTATTTGGTCATTTCTATGTACTTTCTTGTTTTTATGTTTCTCCTGTTGAAGGAAGAAAATATAAACGCATTTCTGCATTTATCTTCCTTGGTACAACTGCTGAGACAAGTATCTTTCTCCTAGTTGTGTTAAAATTTTCAAGAGAACCCAGACTGTCTCCTTTTAATGGCTCTGTTTGCTTAATGTTTTGATTGCTCTAAACAGTTTTAGTGTTTGACTGTTTTTATTTGCAAGACTTGTGTGCCCAAGACATTCACTCTTCAGCCCCGTGTTAGCAGTGGCTACCCTAACAGTAAATCAGCGGATACCATCATACCTCTTTATTTCCTTCTTCTAAGGAAAGGTCTCAGTAAAAAACACAGGTAAATGAATGAGAATGAGAATGCTGAAATGCTGAATGAGAATGCTGAAAGAAAAGGTATTGCATTCAGATAGTGGGTGTGGGGTTTTTTTTTGTGGGTGGTTTTTTTTTTTTTTTTTTTTTTTTTTTTTTTAAGAATTTAAAGAATGAATAAATATCTGATCTGTGGGCCAGGCAACTTTCCTAACTTACTAGTGTAAGTTTTTTCTTGTGGAGGAACTAATATATCCTGAGGTTTCCTTTTAATATCTGTTTTCCACACAGGTTCTTGGAAACTTCTTAGTGAGTATGTGCTCTCTGAAGCATCTATGAGAATTCTACAAAATGTTCGTGAAATATCCTGGTGTTGGTGTAAGGCCCTTCTGTTGAAGTGGTGTGGGGAGGGGAATAGTCTGGTCACCTAGGACTGCAAATTCTATTGCATATCTCTTCCATCTTGCTGTGCTTTTTTGCTTCCTTCTTTTTGCTAAATACATTTATTTTGTTATGTCAGCGTTTATACACACTGTAGAAAAGAATAATGCTTCTCCTAGTTACAGAGTAGCTCTTCAGTGGGCCTGCCAAGCGTGTGGTGCTTAGGGTGTAAGGGTCCAAGAAGAGATGCCAAGCAGTAATGCTGCTTGCTTGTCATAGCATTTCACTGGCAAATGCACAGACTTCCTCAGGAAAACTGTTAATGGATAGAGTTGCTGACCAGACATACAGAAGCGTCGGGTGACGTTCCAGCTGTTGCCCTTCTGGACACCCACACCTTAGGTTTAACATCTGGATCCTTTCTTCTGTTTGTGGGCACAGAAACCAAGCCTGTAGGGTGTGCTTCCTCTTTGGCCCTGAATCACAGAATGGCTAAGGTTGGAAGGCACCTCTAGAGGTCATCTAGCCCGACCTCCCTGCTCAGGCAGGGACGCTTAGAGCACGTGGCACAGGGTGACATCACAACGTTCCTCTCGGAGCAGACCAAAAGCAAAGAAAGCAAGATTTGGAAGACAAAATATAACAGAAGCCTGAAAATGAGGTGAATTACAAGGTTTTAATTGACTTCCAAGCTAAACCCATGGAGCAAGTAGAAAGAGGCAGCGAGTCTAGATTACTCAATTCTTCCATACTGAGGAAGTGTGTATGCAGTGCTGGTGACCACGGAGCACAACAGTCTACTGGCTAGAGCTCTGAAAAGGGAGAGTACCTAGGCAAAAAACTAGGCAAGGTGAAATCAATCCTTGAATCCGATGAGTGAGCTTGGAATTCTTAAAATTCTCCTGAGATTCAGAGGACAAAGTACTGGAATACTGAAAATAGATGCTATATCTTTGAAAAGAAGAGAAAGGTAGGGAAAAGAAGGGAAAGAAAAAGGGAAATGGAAAGAAATTCAGTAAGAAATTCATTGCAGGAAGGGGAGCAGCAGGCCGAGATGCTGGCTTGGCTCAGGCCTCCTGCCCGTGCTGCTGCCGCCTCTGCGGCAGCCCCGACACCTGCTTTTCCCTCGCCCCTACCCTTAGCATTGAACTAGGGCGTGGAGGGTCTTCTCCAGCCCCAGTGCTTCCGTGCAGCGGCTCAGGGCCTGCAGAGCCGCGGGGCCCGCGCGGATCCGGGATGACCCTTAACGCTCCCCCCGCGCTCAGGGCCTGGTCCCAGGGCCCCTCTGCGCCCTCCCTCCGCCGCACGCTGCCCGGCGACCGCGCTCCGCGGCGGCGGCTACTTCCGGGCCCGCTTCCGGCCTGCCCGGGCGCGCCTGCGGGGCG
>PTEX01000018.1:567776-605639 GCA_003342815.1 Eudromia elegans | reverse complement strand
TGCCGCGCGAGGCGCGAGCGGGGAGGCGGGAGGCCCCGCGGCGACAGCGGCGGCGCCCCGGGGCGGCCGCGGTCTCGGTGCGGGGCCCGTGGGCGAGCTGGACTCTGTGCCCGCTGCCGCGTGTGGCCTGGCCGAGGCCGCGGGGAGGCCGCCGCGCGTGCCCTGAGGCGCCATTGCCCGTTCCCCCACGCCGCAACGGGCCAGGCTGGGAGGGAGCGGGAGCAGGAACGGGAGCGGGGCGCCTGGAAGAGGCCGGCGGCGGCCCCCGCCAGCACCGTGCGGCTGCCGGGCCCCCCTCCCGCCCCTGCCGGAGCACTCGCGGTCTGCGCGTGCACGAGAGCGCGCCGGCGGCGCGCGGGTCCCGCGGGGACCGTTACCCGCCGGTCGTTACACAGGAGCTGCGGTCAGGGTAGAGCTCCGTGAGGCCGTGGGGACAGCGCGCGTGGCAGGGTCAGAGCTAGGAGCTCGGGACGCTTTTTCTAGTCCCTCTTTCCCATGTAGAACAATAAATGTTGACTATTAATAGCGTGGAAGTTTAGCTAGTGCTCCGACAATTGATGCATTTTTATTTTCATTTATTCTCCTGTTTCTTGCCTTTGCACATAGGTCCTATTAACTCAGCCTTGAGTGTTGCTCCTTTCCCTGAGTTAGGCAAAGTTTATCTGGCACATCCAGAAACTTGATGTCTTGCCAGTGATGTCAGATGATGGAAACAAGCAAAGAAGTAGAAAACAACAAACAAAAGGAAACCCAAGAACCTTGGCTCTTTGCATTTGATAAAGTTCTATTGCAGAATTAATGTAGAAAAGTGTATTTTATAATTACGATATGCAGGAGTGAGGTTGGAATTCTTGCAATCCTTTTGTCAGAAATTGATTACACCTTATATGTTCCCTGTTAGGTTGATCTTGCGCCTTTTTTTGTGTGCGTGTTTAGATGAAGTGAGCCTTGATTCTGTAGCAGTGACTGGCTGTGGTACAGGGAAGGTTTGCAAGTGCTGGAACCTTGGTTGTCACCAGGTGCTAGCGTGTAGCGGTGAGGGGGTTGTAGAAGTGAATTSAAGTCACTTGCATTAGGGAAGCTTCTGTGTAGTCTCTTGTTTAGTTAGTTAGACCAGCTGTGGAGTAGGTGATTTCAAAAAAACCCCAATGCCTTTACCTAAAGGGAACTTGAGACCTGTATCACTGAATAGTCCGTAAAATTATGTATGCCACAGTGCTGCTGGTATGAGATTTGCATCTTACTGTTCAGCAAGCTGGAGAAATTTAACTTGCTTAACGCTTACCAAGTGTGCTTTTTTTTCCGCTCCCTTTCAGTAAAAATGAAGCGAAGGGCAGAGCCAGAGTTTAGCAGCCCGCAAAAGAAGCAGAAGAAGAGGATAGAAGACTTGGGATTAACCCTCAGTTCTACCTCAGATGATGAAACTCAATTTAGCAATCATGTGACTCAAGGTAAGGTTGGAGGTAGTGTGTGTATCACTGCAGGGGATCTAAATAATAGCTAGGGGTTGAACATAAATCCTAATTAAAGACTTGAGCTTCCAGGGCATACTTTCTCTTTGGAAGAAAAAGTGCATTATTTTTGTTAACAAACTTGAAATTTTCAAGGTGTTTTTTTTTTTTTCCCAAACTTTTTCCCTCCTCTAAAGTCTTGTGCAGACACTTTAGTCTGGAAATTATGTAAATTCAGAAAATAAAACTTGGGAATAGATGCCCAAAACCACTATCTAATCCTCATTATATCCTGATTATAAATTATAAATATCTTGATTATAAAGTAGCAGCACTGATTTTATCATCTTGGTGGATTTTTTTCTCTTTTGGAAGCTTTCATTTGTGAGTAGTTATGTGCAGTGACAAAACATCACAATCTCCCTTTTTAAGAACAATTCAGAAATATTTTTCCAGCTTTTGCAAATAGAACAAACTGAGTTGTGTATGAAAAGAAGGATTGATTTGAATTCCTAGCTTATAATACTATCTTTTGCTAATTCAATGGAGCTTTTCTGTAAGAGTTGTGAGTGCTCACAGATGTTTGATTTCACAAATTAAAGATGATTTAGAATCAATTCTGTCAGTTTGTGCTTTTCTCAATGTGAGTGTGTTTTCTCACCTGGGCTTTGGAATATACCAGAGGTAGGAAGAGCGCCCTACACAATTACTGTTCCTTTTGTAGGATGCTATAAACACTCCAGTGTGGCACCTCACGGTGCCTCACACTCATGATACTTCTAAGTCTTGGGATTTCCCCCGGTAATAAAGTATTAGTGAGATGAGTTCTAGGCCCAAGATCTTGTGAAAATGGGAGCAGAATGGGTACGGAGGATGAGCTGGGCTAGTAGTAGGTGCAGTGACAGGAAGGGGTCTGTCCTGCTTGTGTTGGGCAAGACTGGAGCTGAATAGGGAAGTTAGAAGTGTGGGGTGTGAGAGTTGTTAGGGAATGCTCTGTGAATTCAGGCCTGGGCTAAAAAAATGGGGCCAATATTTGATTTCCTCTTTTTTTTTTTCCCTCTTCCCTCCTTGTTTTTCCTGGATTTTAAAAAAAAATGCTCAGTCCTTCTTTGCTGGTAATTGTGTCTCCTTTTACTTCTGAGCAGCTTTTCCTTTTTCTTAAGTGATAAACAAAATAAAAGTGCACTCTGCTAAGAGCAATTCTGCAGTGTCTCATGGAAACATATATAGCTCAATCTCTGCTAGTGGCGTGAAGTAGCACAGAATGATTTCTAACACTTATCAAACAAAGGAGAGTCGAGAGGTGAAGGCCTGTTGCAGAATGTGGCTGAGCTTGTAGTAGAGTGATGCTCTGGTAGTCTCTATGGACTGCCTGGCACTATGAGATTAGTGTGACTGCTGTGGTGCTAGACAATTTTTAGGGAGGAAAATCATGCTACTCCTTTGTTATTACAGTGACTTTACAACAAGAAAAGGGGAAATACTCATTGGGCTGTAGAGAAGTCACTTCACACTTGATATGAAGCAGGCTGTGCATCAAATTATCTGATTAACAGCTGATTGCCAGTTGCATCCAGCCCAGAGCAAATACGTTTTTGGGCATCTCACAACCATGGAGCAGCTGGGGTAATTGTACAGCTCATACAGCCCTGGGTTCTCTCCATCTATATCCCACGGTAGAGTTGAGTGTGGGTACAACCCCCAGTCAACTAGTTTACTGTTAAATGCTAGTGACTTCGATCAAACTTATTTTGAAAGTCTACTGGATTTGATAATGCATTTTTATCTGGATTGGACCAGTGATTTGAATAACTTCTCCCTCAAGTTTTTAAACTAAGTGGGTATTTAACCTGCTTGAATAAGTCACCATTTGTCTGTAACTATCAAAAATTAGTATGCTGATTTGTCTTATATATTCGTTTATTTTTCTATTCAACTGATGTTTGATGTTAAAAGCAAGAAGATAGCCTGTGAGCTATTCCTCTGAAAAAAGAAATATTGCAACTTACTTTCATTCATGTATTGTATATTTTTCTCTGGAATTGTTCTCTTTCTCCAAAATCTGTAAATAATTGCTTCATTAGTCCAGATGAGAAACTATCTTCAGTGAAAATCCAAAATAACTTCCTGAATTCTCAATAGTTAAAAGTTTAGCTGATTATCACATGTGGTTCTTGTAGAAACAGTTTTGGTTGTCACTTAGCTTTGTCTAAGCCCAATTCTTCCCTTAATTATTGATCTTAGGAGGGTGATTTTGTTAGTCTAGTTAATTGTCTTCTTGTTACCTCATTGTTATGACTTTTAAGGGACTTTATTAAGCTTTTTTTTCTTCCTTAGTTTTATTTTGTGACAGAGAAGAAAAAAATATGCCTTTTTCTGTTGTTTTCATATTCTTTTTTTGCAATAATAACTGTTTCATCTGTAGACGTGACCAAATAATTTCATTCAGCACTGTTACAACAATTATCTTTGATTTTATTTGAATCAGACCATGGTTTTGAAGAGAGGAGCGGCCTAACAGTGCTCACTGCTTAGAAGAATTTCTTTATATTGTCTAAAGCAAATTTGAAGTAACGTCATGGGCTTATATAGTGCTCTGTGATCAACTGAGAAGTGCCGTAAGCATGAGTAGTTTAGGGAGTAGAAGATACTCTGAAAAGATACTCTCTGCATCATTTTATTTGGATGCAGAGGAGCATTTTATTTGGGTGCTTGCTATTCTTCCTAGAGCATATGTGGGAGGAAAGGCTGTAGAGCACTGGGCCTGCAAGGGTGTACCTTTGTGAGGAGCAACTGGGGCATGCAGCCCCTTTATAGGCTAGAGCTTTCTAATTCGAGGTAAGCTGTGGTTGGAATGAGTTTCTTCTTTTGCTTCATTACTCTTACTTCATTTCCTTAAAGATGGATTCTGTAGGGCTGAGATAAATTGCTGGTAAGAGAAGTGGCTGTGTTGGACAAACTAATGTAGGCACCTGTAGCGATTAGACTTTGCACTATTTCAGCAGCCTGCTATATATATAGTTAGATCTAGATATGCCAAAGTGTGCAACTTACCCTGCACCAGAGCATTGAGCATATGCAATAATCTGGTGCAAATATTCATACTGCAGTCACAGTGGCCTGGATAGTTTTGACTAGCTGATTGGAGGAAGGCGTATACCAAGCTACTTTCAGAAAGCAATAGCATTAAATTAGAAGTGTTATGAGATTCATTGAAAAGCTTTATTTTACGGTTTTTTTTAAACTTCTGTTTTTGAATAATATTGCATGCTTCTTTCCAGGTATCTCTCATCACCTGATGGGAATCCCATGTGATTCTGCAGGCTGCTCAACATGCATCAAGCATGGTTACTTTTCCTGGGGAAGGGACAGAGGCTTTCCATCCCATCTGTGACGGAAGGGCTGGTAGTCATCACTCCACCACTCCATTGAKTCTATAACGGTCTTCCTACTCTGGGTAGAACATTCTTTTGGAGGGATTTGCCCCTTCATGATTGCCAGAATTTGTGCTTTACCCTGCTTTCTTTCTGTTACTGAAGATGATATCACACTTGGGTGTATCTAGCTGGCTAGGGCACCTGTGCTGTTGGAAGCTATAGTCCTATGCAGTACACATTCAGGGGGACGAATAACATGCACGCTGACCTGCTGTTGGAACAGAAGGAAACCAGAAGCTTTAAGGTTAGCTCTTCTGGAGTGTCTCAGGGAAATCTTGATAGCGTGGTTTTGTTCTAGAATGTAGCAAAGTACAGCAAAGAAGTGTGTTGTTTAGTGTTTCTAAACTCTTGCCCTCGGATCATTAGTGGTCTGTAGCAGCTCCATGTTACTGTTTTCAGTTAAGAGTTTATCAAAATGTGTAGCTTGCCAAAAGAGATGTTGGGGATAGCTGGATGCATTTGGAAAACACTGACTTAATGTGCTACTGGATCTGCAAGATTAATGAGAAATTGCCTATGTTCTAGTCTCTGTCTTTTTACACTATTTGTAGGTTATGCCTTGGCATGAAAGACTTATGGGGCAGGTAGTGCTTGTGGAAAACTACTATCTTTTAACCTTACCTTTCCCTGGGATTTAAATGCATCAGTAAACATATTTGAAGGTGAAAAACTGTCTTGTTTTCCATAGAAAACTTGTGGATTGCACTGCTAAAGTGGGTAATTAAGTCAAAGTGAGGTTTATTATGGGGGCTGAAAGGACCTCAGCCTTCTCTTCCTTCTGCAGTAAGGGTCATTTGGCAGTACTGGTCATTTGGTGCATGTCTATGTTGGATGATGTGAATTTGTGGTTAAGTCAGGGAATATGCTCACTCCTATAGAGAGGTAGGGAAATTAGGAGACTCCAGTATGACTTAAGGCATCAGCAATTGTTTTTATGCTTAGGAGGGCATCTTTGTGGGCTTTCTCAGCTGCGTGGGGTCATTTGAAAGGTCAGGCAAACCATAATGTGGCATGGTGGTTGTGCTGTGGCCTTTGCTGCTGCTCAAACGGTGTGTGCCCGCCTTTTGGAGTGTTTGAAACCCAGGTGTCCAAAGTGCTTGTTACTGGCTGAGAGAAATCGTTAACATTCTGAGACAAAGCAGTGTTGACCATTTGGTAGAGTAAATACTTTAAACACTTTACAGTCACACTTTAAAGTTCTGGATGTTGTTATTGAGATGCCTTGCTTTCATTTTTCTTGGTGTTTTCATATTCTCTTCTCCTATTCTTTTGTTTTCAGAGTCTTCCAGTAGTAGCAGTGGGTCTGATAGTGAGAGCGATGAAAAAAGACCAGTCTTCAGCAATGAGTTCAAGCAAGACTCTCTTGTGGAGGGTACTTCATCCCGCTACTCTATGTATAACAGTGTCTCCCAGAAGCTCATGGTAGGTCAAAATAATTTTTTATGATGCTATTACATGAGGGCACATGTGAGAAAAGTGAGGAGAAAAAAAAAAGTCTCTTTTAAGAGATTTTTCCCTAAGTTTACCACTGAACTTTTCTTGCCCTTATTGTCTGTCTTAGCAGTTCTGGCTGCAGCAAGGCAAATCAGTGATGATTTATACCTTGTTAATTGCAAGCCTGAAACTGCAATAAATTTAACCTTTCTTTCTCACCAGGGAGACCTCTATTCATAATCATATTTTCTGTTCAAATCCAAGTCTCTCTTTCACTGCACATGCCTTCTGCATAGAAACTTATTCCTGCTAGCCCTGGGTGTCTACAATTTTAGAAGACCCCTATTTCCACTAGTCTTTGAGATTGATTTAAATGCAGCAGTTAACTTTAGGAGCTGTAGCTCTGCTTGTGTTTTGTTCTGCTATAAAATTCTTAATGAAATTCTGACTTGTGAAGCTTGTAATGCTTTTTCCAAATGGGAGTGTTTTTTTGAGGGAGATTTTAGAAGCCTCCAGTGTAGTAACTGTGTGTTTGGCTTTGCGGTAAGTTTAAGTTTGCCTCCAAAGATTGATATTTAATAATTTAACCTTTTATAGCACCGTACTGTTCCTTGTCCTTGGTTTTGAGGATCAATGTGACTGAATCAAATACACTGAAACAAAGTGTGAGGAAATAGTTTTTTTCCTAAGGAAAACCGGATTAGCTGGGGACATCTGGTGTCGTTTGAAGCTTAACTTGCAGTCCTATGTCATACGGAAGACTTAGCAAATTAACTATACTGATAAGTAATTAACTATACTGATAAGTGTGATGCTTTGCTCCCATGCTTTCTTGCAAGGCAGTTGTTCATCTGGGAAGATTCTTACTTTGATGTGATGTCATATGTCTTTTCACAGCCATATTTCCACTTACAAGTGTTGCTCTTCATATTACTAATTATAGGATCTAAGTGATACTGATTTTCAAAGAATATAACTGTTGCCAATGAGCAGGAGCCTACCTTTACAATACAGCAGCTTTCAGCTGTTGATGATTTTAAAAATCAGGAGGTTCGAGATGCCAAGTTGCTGATTGTTGAGATGCTCCTCTGTGCTCGATCACCTCTGTTCTGGGTACTCTGCATGACTGAATTCAGAAGGCTTTTGTTTGCGTAGCTTTATAGACTTGGATATAAAGATTGTTCTGAATTTTAGGTGAATTACTTAGTAGCTTTAGGTAAGTAAAACATGTTCAGAATTCTGTTCTCAGACAGTTAGTGTGCAACAAGCTCAGTGGCTGTCAGACTTGATGTACCTATTTCAAGGAATGGTAACAGAAAATTCAGAGCCAGATAACAAAGGCAGTGGTAGAACTCATACAAACTGGCAATGAATAATGTAATTGATGCTTTACAGAAAACAGCATATAAAGTAATTCTTTGAAGTGACACTTTTCTAGATCTTTTATTTACCTATGGTTTTGTGGATGTATACTGGAAGAAGTGGGATTGACTCTGTGTTCGTGTTGTTTTTATGTTATCCTATGCTCATGTTAAAAGCCTTTAAAAGAAGTTGTTCATGAAGATGGACCTGTTTTTCCATTTCAGTCTTGCAATCCTTCATTGAGTTTTAGGTGAAATTTTAACTGACGTTTGCAGATGTCTGTGTACATATGTGACTGTTTTCACAGCAAAAAATATCCATCACAATATGATTTTTTTTTTTATCCTTGTGATCATATCTTCTGGTTTATGAGCTGTCCACACTCACTGAGCTTGGTGACAAATGCTTCCTGGCTGCTCACTGCTTTTTCTTTTGAGCAGGTTCTGTTTCCGCATTGCTGAACTTTTTGTAATGTCTTGTCTTTTCAAACATCRTTTTCTGGATCTCATTCTTTCCTTCCTGCCTCAGTGCAGTGAACTTGATACCAAGTATTGAAAGCCACAGCTGGGACTGGCGGTGTTCAGTGCCTTCAAGTCACTTCAATGGGATGCATCATTTTCCTTGCTAGTCTTTGACCCCAGCAGTGCATAAATTCATACCCCTTTGTCTCATGCTCTGCTTTCCTTAATAGGCCAAGATGGGTTTCCGTGAAGGAGAAGGCCTGGGAAAGTATGGCCAAGGCAGAAAGGATATTGTTGAGGCCTCCAGTCAGAAGGGAAGGAGAGGCTTTGGACTGACCCTCAAAGGGTTTGATGGGGAACTGAATATTGACTGGCAAGATGAACCAGAGGTGAGTATGTCCTGTTTTGAATCAGCTGACATTGATGTTTTCAGGATTCACCTAGTGGGAATGTTTTATACTGTTGTCTAATAAAACCAACTGTTGTCAAATAGGTATGCAGGGTAGATACAGGTCTCATTCGGTCGCAGAAAGGCACATTAAAACTTGGTTTTTGTTGCAGGTATTAATGTTCTAGTGCAATCTCAGTCTGAGATTGTTGCTGTGATCTGTACAGTTTGTTTGTTTGTAGGAATGAATGTGATTGAAGACTGCTATTAAGCTGTTTTATAGTTAACATTTTTATTTTGTATATCAGTGGTTATTTGTGCTTCTGTAGATGGGGTTTTGTTTGTTTGTTTTTTAAGTATCTTTTCAGGTTGTATTTAATAGCCTCTGTATTCCTGCATCTTGTCAAGCTCTTCAACAGGGAGGAAAATTTGGAAATGGCAATGGGTATCATGAAAAAAGTAAAGCGCAACTTTGATATTGTTTGGTGTGAAATAGCTGGTATGTGTTATATTAAAAACAAACAAAACCAAAACTGAATCCTAGGGATTTGGTCCTCTGGGGAGTAAGCCAAAAAATCTTGTAAGCCAAGGATGCTTATGAAGTATGATGCATATTAGAGTATTTTACAACCTTTCTTGGAATTGTTTTATTTTCAGCAGTTATAAATAACCTGTGATGTTATTTCTTGAAAACCAGAATTTTGAGACCTCTTCTGCAGGTTGTCTGGGTCATGGCTCGTTCTTCAATGTGTTTCTGTAGCTCACAGCGCAGTTATGTTTTATATGCTTTAATAAATACAATTGAGGAAAATGTGAGTAATTGTTAGCACCCTTCTCTGTGGAGTCATTTAACTTTTACTGCAGAAACAGTTCCTTGTCAAGATTGACAAAAGTTGATTGAAGATTGAGCTAGCAGTGTTATGAAAGTCCTTCAAAAAGAACTGGAGGAGAAAGGGTGTATAAAGCATCCTCAAGATTTGTGTGTGGTTTTTTATTTTTATTTATTTATTTTTCTCTGCTGTAACTATCTTCTTTGCAATATCTTTAAAACATACCTTAAGACATTAGCTTTCAGATATGCCCTGATTATTTGTAGAACTCTCATCAAAGGAAAGTTATTTCATTTCTCCCCTGGGGGAATGACATTTACAAGCTAGGAGAGAAAGTTGTGTTTGGCTCAGAAATCATGATGTAAGCTTGTTATGGTAGGACAGAGTGGCAGGCTTTTTGGAAACACTTAGTTGTTACATATTATTAACAAAAAATTCCTGACCTTTCTCATGTCTTGTGTTTTAAGCCCAGTGCCTATGAGGAGGTAGACTGGTGCGCAGGATGCACTACAGAAATCCCTGATGCCCAAGAGCTGAAGGAGTGGATGACTGTGGGGAAGGTAACTTTCTGGGTTTCAGTACTTAGCAACCAAGAAGATGCATGAGCACTTTTCCTGTAATAGTTTTCTTGTCAAAGAATTGAGTGTAGAGTGAGGGTCTGGAGCTTACTAGTGCAAACTCTGTCTTAAAGCAGGTCCAACTGGATCAGGTTGTTCAGACACTGTTTGAGCTTTGTATATTTCCAAAGACAGAGATCTCTCAGCCTATATGGGCGTCTGTTTCACTGTTTAACTACCACCTTGACAAAAAAAAAAAAAAGCTATATAGTGTATTTTATGTTGTAACTTCTGTCCATTGCTTTTTGTCCTATCACTCTGCACCTCTGAGAAGAGTGTAGATTAATCTTCTCTCTATTCTCTATTTCCTACTGTTAGGTAGGAGAGGACGAGTTCTGCCTCCTAAGCATCTTTATGGCCTTTTTGCTCTGCTCCCTCCAGTATATTGATCTGTCTGTCTTGTACTGGGGAAGCCTAAACTGGATGTGATACTCACATGGATATGGTCTCAAGGTGCTGAGTAGAGGAGAATAGTTGCTGAACCTGCTGACTGCCTGTTTGCTAACATGGCCCAGTTTGTGCTCGGCAGGCTTCATCGCAACTGTTGCATTCTGAAATGATTGATCCCGTATGTGCTGACTGTTGTCTGTGTGTTCTCATCTTTCTCCAGAGGAAGATGGTGGTTGAAGATGAAACCGAGTTCTGTGGTGAAGAGCTTTTACGTAATGTCCTGCAGTGCAAGGTAAGCTCCCTTCACTAGAAAGGAATTTAGACTTCAGAAAAGCAAGTGAAATTGATGGTTGGAGAGGACTGAGTGATGTGCTGAAGTGATTTGTAGGTGCTCAGGACATTCTTTCACTTCTATTTCACCAGTATGATCTAGAATCCTAGTTTTTACTGTTTGTCCTGTTACCTCCTTTGCATCTTTGCATCTTGGCATTCAAAGAGGTCAATGAAACCGGTGATCTCCCCTTTTTAGTCAATTCAGCTGGAAGTCTGAAGACTTGAATGAGCGAAGGAAATAAACTCCCTTTCCTTTCTTGTGTGTTCCATCTCCCCTCCTAGATTTGATCATGCCCCTATGAAGTGCAGTGGAAAGGCAGAGTGTGAGCGTGCATGTGTCTGAGAAGACTCTGGGGCTGTGACAGCCTCTTAGGTGGCTGACCAAATTATCAGATTGTGGACCTGTTAATACAGAATTCAGTATTGCTGAATTCAGTTGAGAAATACCATGAATAACTTAGAATGCTAAATATTGCATGACTGTATAATTGTGTTGTGCAAACCAAACACAGTATAGAGTTAGCTGTTCAAGGAGAGAAAAATGTGAGGATAGGAAATGCTCATGCCTAGCTGTCTTTCAAGCTTGTAGTAAGTCCAGCTCAGTCTTATTTCTGTTTGTGCAGAGTGTATTTGATGAGCTGGATGGAGAAGAAATGCGTCGAGCCCGGACGAGGTCTAACCCCTATGAAATGATCCGTGGAGTCTTCTTCCTGAACAGGTTTGTAGAGGTTGTCTAACCCCTTTCCTATTCATGCCCACTTTTGGCCTTGGGAACCAAGATTGAAACCTAATAGGTCCCTTTTTTTGTGTTCACAGAGCTGCAATGAAGATGGCAAATATGGACCATGTCTTTGACTACATGTTTACAAATCCTAAGGATTTCCATGGGGTGAGGGCTTCTGTTTGACTTTCAGACAACAGTGTTGTCTCTGAGAATGGAGATGGAGAGAGAGGACAGTATATTAGCTGAGAAAGCAGGTCCTTAAAAGAGACAGTCTAGGTGGTGCAGTTGATGGTATATCTGGTTTGACCAATGTGAGCTATTACTGGGTCAGTAGAATGTGCTCAGTTTCCTTTTGCAGAGGCCCTTGATAAAGGAGCGAGACGCGGAGCTGCTTTACTTTGCTGACGTGTGTGCTGGCCCTGGGGGCTTCTCTGAGTATGTCCTGTGGAGGCGGAAGTGGCATGCAAAAGGATTTGGCATGACCTTGAAAGGACCAAACGACTTCAAACTAGAGGATTTCTATTCTGCCTCCAGTGAGCTCTTCGAACCTTACTATGGTATGTAGTACACATGTGGGTGTTCCCTAATCTTTCTGCTTGTGCTGCAACCACTGTGTCAGGAGTGGGGCTGGTTTTGATACCTGTGTGGGGATCTAAGAGAAATCTGTTCCTGGAGACCACCATGGGATAGAGAGGACTGTTACCTGAGAAAGGGGTTGAGCCTGGTGAGCTTAGAAACTGCCATGTTTCCACGGTTATTTCCAGGCTGCCTCGGGAATGTGTTGCAATATAATGTTTTGTATTTGAGTGCTCATTTGAAAGTTACGGTATGCTTTGAAGTTGCTTGCTGATATTGCTCCCATTTTACTGCTATTGGACTGAAGCATAGTGGGTGAGGTGACTTGCCTAAAGACCTGTTAGCAGAGCCAGAAATAGAAACCTTCCTTGCCTGGATGGCAGTCTGCATCTGTATCAGGCATGACTAGCTCTGCTTTGGTAATGATTCTGGATTTGCAATAAATCAGATTGCATTTGTATAAATCAGATTTAGCCTGGAAGCCAAGACTGAATCTCTGTAATTTAATATACTTTTTAATCCAGAGGTTTAATATGTTTTACCTTGCATTTGTGACAGGGTAAGTACATGCAAACAGCCAATTTACTGCATCTCATCTTGTGGATATTAAGCAAAACCTGCCAATATACTTGAGCCCTCTGTCTGTTTAACCTATCTGTAGTGAGGGAAGGACACAGATTGCTGATCTTCCTGCTTTTTCTTTCAGACTGTGCAAAGGAAGGTCAGGTGTGGCTATCTTGCAGAGAAGGTGATAGCCAGTTTGCTTTTCCACTTAGTTATGCTTTTATTTTTCCTCACAACTGTGACTCTTGCTGACTGCCACTTCTGACACCTGGCTGTGAACTCTTTGAGAAGGGTTAGCATTTGAGGATTAGATCAATTAAAGAGAAATTAAAGAGATGGCAAGTGCAGTGAGGCAGATAAACGCATTGTTCTTATTGCTGCAGCACGTAGACTTGTGCTCTTAAGGAGACAGGAGATACCCGCAGAAATGAACAACCCAATGACTATGATGAATTTTCTTGGTTCCCGTCCTCTATCTCTTATGTTTATAAAGTTTAGTGAGAGACATACAAAATTCTATCCAGCAATTAGAAAGAAACAGGCTGCCTTAGTATTTCTCCTGTGATGAACAGCAGCAATTTCTGTGTTCACTTTACTTAGTGACAAGCTAATTGGTGAGAATTTAGTTCTGAAAGCACTATCATGCACCCTGGTCTCTACTGCTTACTAATCATCCAGTTATTCAGTTAATAGAAGCTGTAGTTGTAGAAGATTTATAGGGATAATACCAAGTAGAGATTTTGATTTCTCAAAAGTCAGAAATGTTGAGCTCTAGAATACAACTTAGACTGATTTCTTGAAAAGCCAACCTGGGCCATTTTAGTACATCTGATTTTAGAGACGTATCAAAAAATGAAATATTCCTTTCATAGGCAAACTCTACTTTTTTTTCTGCCATTGTAATCTAGTTTGCATGTGGACAGGTTTGATTTTTTTTTCTGTTGCTTTTTTAATTCCAGATTACACTGTGTTTGGAAATAGATCATTATATTAGTTTGGAATTATTGCTAATTCTTAATAGAGGATTACCAGTGCACAATGCGGATCATTTTACCATGCCTATAAAATGTGCTACTCTCAAGAGAACTGTGCAATGAGATTAATTCTTACATTTTTAGTAGATTCAACTGTGTGTCAGTCCTACGTGGGTGAGCGAAGGTCATGTTGTAATGGAGTGAGCTCTCGTCTCAGAGAGGTGATGAATGACTTATCATTTGCCAAGGCTAATGTACCACACATATTTTGACCATAGTTATTGTACAGCTTTGTTTAGTTCTGTAAATAAATGCCTGTAAATAGATCACCTGTATGTGTTGGTCTTTTGTCTGCAAATGTGTTAGTAACTGCCTCCTCTTTCCCTCTTAGGAGAAGAAGGGATTGATGGAGACGGAGACATCACTCGCTCAGAGAACATCACTGCATTCCGGAATTTTGTTTTGGACAGTACTGATCGGAAGGGAGTGCATTTCTTAATGGCTGATGGGGTTGGTCCCTTTTTTTTTTTTTTTTTCCTTCTTGCTGTAATGACCCAAAGTGATACCTCTGTGTATTGTGTGTGATTTAAAATCGGTCCATACTTATGAAGTGAGATTTATTGATGCTTGCCATTGTAATTCCTGGTGGCAGTGCTTTCTATCCAAAGTAGGAATGGTCATTGTTCCATGATGCAATTTTACAGGATCCTTTGCTCGAGGAACAGCTTTGTTGAGATGCTAATCACTTCCTGTGTGCATTGCAGGGCTTCTCTGTGGAAGGCCAGGAGAATCTACAAGAAATCCTAAGCAAACAGCTTATGCTTTGCCAGTTCCTTACAGCATTATCTATTGTCCGAACAGGTATGTTTTGTCTGTAGATCTTCTTTCGCCGCCTTTAAAGAATAAGTAATTCTTTTGGATGGATAGTTCAAAATTTTATTGACTTGCCATAATGTCCACTCTATCATGAGAGTGAGTTGCCAAGAATATAAGAAGTTCCATTCATCCTGAGATGGCTATTACAAAGATTAGAAAAAAAATAAAACATAGGATTATATATTTGTTTTAATTACAAGCATGAGGTAAAATGCATTAGTTTAACACCCTTTTGTTGCGTTATGTTTTGTACTTGTCTTGGACTAAGGGCACTGGTATGATGACTGGACAGTGAATTTTAGCTTTGTGGTTTCAACTAAACCATCTGTTTCCTCAATATTTCAGCAGACTGATTGGAACAGGCAACAAGATTCATGCAATTCATCCTTCCTTTTAACTTGTGCCTTTTCTCMCTTGAATTTATCATCTCTGTTCTGAAAAAATAATGTCTTGTGTTGTCCARGTTCTACCTCCTTTGCTGCCAAATGATGGACACAACAGTTGCATCTGGTTTTGATGGCTTCTCCTTTGAAGGCTGAATTTAGTTAGTATTTGGCACTGAGGCACAAGAACAGAAGAAGAAAAAAGTCTCCACAAGTTATTRTTTACTTTTTGCTGTGCTCAGAAGCATCTGAAGCAGTAATCTGTTTAGCAGTAGCATTTCAAAGTTGATATGGTTGAAGGAACAACCTTTTGTAAATCCTCTCTCTGGGTAGGCACAGCCGTCTTAGGGGCTAGTTTCCTTCCTAGTTTCCTTTGGGAAACTGTGAGCTGTGTTTGTAGGCAGAAAGCATAGATGYCTTCTCTCTAGATGACAAGTTATTTTGTTTAGATAAAAATTGTGATTTGTGTTTTCTTTTTTTCCCCTGCATCCTGAAGGTTCTCATTGAACAGATAAGAGCTCTTTTGTCAGGGCTTTTGCATAAAGTGTTCTGCTCTGCCTTACTGCATGGTTTGGAATCCTTAGGATGCATGGTGGAGTTGTTCTTGAGACTGCAAGCAGACTTGATTTGATCCTGGTCAGGGGACTACTTTTCTCTCTGCAGAAATTTGGAGAAGACTGTTTAGGCAACCCCACTGAYTTACCTCAAAGTGTTTTAGATACTGTTTAATTGTACAAAAACCATTTTTTCGCTCCTGTTTCTGGGGGAGAGAATGTTGCAGAGGTGCTGGATATACTCCTGTTATCTCATAATCTGTGGGTGTTGATATGCTTCCTCTCTTTGCTGCAGGAGGGCATTTTGTCTGCAAAACCTTTGATCTGTTTACCCCGTTCAGTGTGGGGCTTGTTTATCTGCTGTACTGCTGCTTTGAACGAATTTGCATCTTTAAGCCTGTGACAAGTCGTCCTGCTAACTCAGAGAGGTGAGATTAGAATATGAGGGATTACTAAAGAAACCATTGTTTTTTACTTTTAAATGGAGTGRTAGATGGAATTGGGTTAGTTTAGGAGAAACTGCAAACTCGCTCATATGGTAGCTGTCTTGGAGGAGGAAGCATTTTAGGTGCTTAGTAAATGATGGTGATTGGTGAAGGTAAAGAATATATTCACCAAATTATTGTGGTCTTTCCGGCACTACTCGTCCTTCTGGGATAAAAGCAATGGACCTAAATATGTAAGAAATTGCTTTGCATAAAAGAACTAAGGTTTCAGTGAARGTAGAGCATAAGTAGTTGTACTTCTCCCCCAAATGTCTGCCCCGATTTGATTTGCAGCTTGATTTGCTCTTTTAGGAAGATCTGAGTTTTCAAATAGGGTTGTGTTTTCCAATCTTTTCAGGGAGTAGAATATGTTGTATAAAGATTTGTGATAGCTGAAGCTACCTCTTACTGGAGGAACCTGGGACAATAAACTCCTGATCTGGAAAAACAAAGCTACCCTGACAGTCATGAGCATGACATGAGAGTTGACTGTGTAGCAGGACTGAACCCATCTTTTCTTTTGGTCTTGCTCCCCAGGTACGTAGTATGCAAAGGACTCAAGCTAGGGATTGATGATGTGCGGGACTACCTCTTCATGGTGAACAACAGACTCAACCAGCTGCGCAACTCAGACGTGGATGTAAACCTCGTCGTCCCAGTGAACGTGCTCAAAGGCGACCAGGATTTCTATAATTACATTGTTCACTCTAATGAAAAGTGAGTGTCTAGGGGCAAGTATGACCACTGGCTGTAACAGGTCAGCCAGTGTGGCTTTCACTTGTGATGCCTATGCTCTTGGGGGTATTTGTTRATTGCTGCTAGATGGCCCTGACTTTTCTCCCTAAAAGCAAAACCCTTGGCAGAGCAGAGCCTGTCCTTCAGCAGTGAGAAATGCCTCATTTTAGTGACTGGTTGGCCTCTGAGTGCTGTCCTCTTGTGCAGAGTGGAAAGGAGGCTATTGCCTAGGTCTTTAGTATGACCTATCATCACTTTAATATTGGGCTGTGGTGATCTGGTACTACTTTGAGAATCAGCCAGACTTTCTGGGGACCCAACACTGTTCCGTGTTTTGAACATTAAAACAATCCTAGTTATGATAAGCTTATTCCCTGACTGAAAATTGTCCTCTCTTTCAGCCACTGCAAAATCCAGATCAAGGCACTAGCCAAAATTCGTGCTTTTGTTCAAGACACGTGAGTATRTTCCTCTGGCTTTGGGTGAGGGTTGACTTTAACCTGCTATAAATGAATTGCTTTGTTCTTTGGTATGTGTCTTTGATTTGAGAAGGTACTTGACTTAGCATTTGGAGTCAGGAAAATTAATAGTGGCTTTAAGTAGGTCATTTTGAGTTGCTCCCTTAAATATGTGGGTAGTTGAAGGGATCTTGAAAGTTGAGGTTTGTGTGGACAGCATGCTTTCCAGTTACCGTAAGTGCGCCTGCTTCTTTGCAGGAATCTGAGCAGGAACGCAACTCCTGATGGGTATTCTTAAGATAGGTGTGTTTCATCACTCTTCATTTTCCAGAGGCAATTTCGAGCATTTAAGTTATGTACCTGGAGTTACCTAAATCATTGCACTATGTAAGCATTTTCCTAGCAATACTTACTGTTCAGATATCATTCAGAGAGAATCTGTAGTAGAAAATCAAATGAGCTGAGAGCCATCTAAGAGTTATTCCTAACACTGAGGCCATTCTGTGTGAGGCCTTCAGCAAAGACTTCCTTGTTCTTTGTAAAGAGGCCTGTGTAGCAACTTCCAAGCTCTTGAAGATTAAAGTAAGTTCGTACTAGTACATCACTCTCAAAATGTTGTTGTCTCCATAGCACATTTCTGTTACGGAAGAGTGGCCACTAATTGGTAATAAACCACGAAACAAAATCAAACTCTATGGGGCGAGCACACCGTCTTTTGAATGTAACCTGTTGGAAACCACTACATGTGTCTAGCCAAGGCAAACACTCTTAAGATGCAGACTGGGTAGGGCTGGGCTGTGTTAAGAGTGCAAGACCAAAGTGGTTTCACTGTTTTAACTGTATGTTGGCTTTCTCTCGAGGACGCTGATTGAGCCACGCCAGGCTGAAATTCGAAAGGAGTGTCTCCAGCTGTGGGGGGTAAGTAGGCTACTAAGCAGGGAAGTTGTGAAGGTGTCCTTGTTGTGGTGAAATAAAGAAGGAACTGGAGTACAGACAGGAATTTCTAGCTAGAGGCTTCACRTGTTTAATATTGTCCTCTGAAAAATTTGGGAGATCACTTAAAGCTCTTCAAGTAAGTAAACACCATGTTGCTTGCAGATTATGTCAATGGCTTAAGTGARCAGCCTTCTGATTATTCTGTTGTTCTGCAGTTAGGATGTTTCATTACACACGTGGTGAACTTGGGAGCTAGTGGCTTTGTGGGTCTGTGGTTTTTCATTCCTGGGCTTTTGACTACAGTGAGATCATATAGCTACAGCTAATTTATGTCTTGGATGAAACAGATTTAATTTCTATGGACATGATGTTTCAGTTAGTRTATATATTTTTTCACATGCCATGTGAAACTTTCCAAAACACACTTGTAATTAAATATTTAACTTGAAACTTTTTAAAATTTCCTTGTACCCGTTGTTTCCTGTGACATGGTTTAACTGTGTTAGGTTTGCAGTATGTGTTAGGTCTTTCCTTTGCTGTGAGAACCTTCCAACACCCAGACTACTGAGAGCAGGAGTTGTAGGGGGCAAAGGGTGTTACTGAGGCCCCTTGTGATACCAGAAAGATTCACACATGTGAAACTTGCTATCAATACTTTGGATTTTTTTTTTCTGCCCAGATTCCTGATCAGGCCCGTGTTGCTCCTTCATCTTCGGATCCCAAGTCCAAGTTCTTTGAGCTAATTCAGGTGAGACCTTACCCAGGAACTTGTTCTGAACCCTTTCATATAAATAGACCTTTCCCCTAGAGGAATTAAGAGATGGAGCTTGACCAGTATTGTCAGTTTATGTAGAAATTCCATTTACCTACTTGTTTAATGGACTGTGTCTAACCTGCCTCTCCCATATTCTGCTCTTCAGGGCACAGATATTGATATCTTCAGTTACAAACCAACTCCTCTTACTTCCAGCACACTGGAAAAGATCCGCCAAGTGTTAGATTACCGGTGTATGGTGTCTGGAAGTGAACAGAAGTTCCTCCTGGGGCTGGGGGTAAGTGCTGAGAACAGTCAGACTTTTCAGTGGGGAGTTTTGCTGTTTCATTTCAGTGCTATTACTCTGCCTTGCAGATTCATCTCATCACTGCTTTTCACACTAACTAACCCTGTTTCACTAATCGCAGCCTACAGGGAAAGCAGTATGCTCACTAGAGTCTAATTCTTTACTGTCCTTTTAAAAATTCTCTCTTCTAATTCTGACTATGAAAAGTCASTGAGAGATCAGAATCAGGGTTTTGTTCCTTTGCTGTAGAGATTAAGGTTCTTCATTAAAATTTCCCACAAAGAAACTGCTTCTKACAGCCTAAAACAAGAAAATTCTGCTCTATATTTAGTTTTAAATTTGGAGCTCTCTTCTCCACTTCCCCATCAGTTCTGCTTTCTGCACACAGAAATCGCAGATCTACACCTGGGATGGTCGCCAGTCAAATCGCTGGACAAAGCTGGACTTGAAAACTGAACTGCCACGAGATACCCTTCTCTCTGTGGAGATTGTGCATGAGCTGAAAGGAGAGGTAAGAATTTATTCTCTGTTTTGCCAAGGGTGTGAAGAATTGTATCACTCATTCTCTGTAAGGTACTGCAAACTAAATGTTCTGTCTCTGAATGTGCAACACTTTCTGTGCATTATTTCTAAGGAAATTACTTTGGATTAAGTTCACTTCTTTCTGTCTTTCTATAAAGATGATCTTTTAATGTAATTTTTAACCCCTTTTGGAGATGACTTGATTTTACCCTAAGTGCAGCAGGAGATGGTTTTGTCACCAAGAGTTAATGTGTTCAGTGACATTTTAMGTGTGTAACTGCTAGCTAGTGATTATAAGCTTTAGGAAAAGACTCTGGAGCRTATAGCATTGCTGCCAGGGTGGTTACTGTCCTATGGCACCTCAGGTAAAAATGCTGCACTATGCTTAAGTTTTGCACTGTGGTACCTGATGAGAGCTGGTGATGGCATCTTCAGGCAGTTGTGGCTCTGCTGCCTTTCCCTCCCTGGAAACTGTGCTGGAACTGTGTAGATGAACTGCAGTGGTTCCTGAAGGATGGCACATTACTAAACCACAGGCCACAGGGAATTTGCTGTACTTCTGATATCTGTAGAGGTGTTTTCTTGCTAGAAGAGAATGATGTGCTGCCAAAAAAAATACTATAAAATGAAGCTGAAATTGCAACAAACAGTCTGAGCMGTAAGTCCTCTGTATTGCTCTCCTAGGGGAAAGCTCAGCGAAAAATCAGTGCCATCCACATCCTGGATGTCTTGGTGCTGAATGGCAATGATGTTCGAAATCAGCATTTCAACCAGAGGTATGTAAGCTGTGGAAAACCCTTTTTCTTGTGGAGCTTCTACACCCTTTCCATGTCTCCGGGCAGATCTTGGTTTCCTGGGGTCTGAGTTGAACCGGGCAGTTTTGAGTAAATTGATCATCCTAGGAATGAACACATTTGGTGTCTGKCTCTGGAGAAGGGAGTAGCCCCTCTGTTTCCTTCCTCAGTGATACATGTCTCTGCCAGTTCCACTCTTCTGCTGGTGCATGGATGTGTTCAGCACATGGGTGTGTGAAGGAGCTATGGAAACCTGTTTTTTACTGAATAGTAGCCCTTTTCACTGGGCACTGAATTGGGAGGACACAGTGAAAAAGATGTTCAATACCCTTTTAGTTCCTGATGGAGTCAGTCTGTTTGCATGTAAGAGATGGTCTTAGGGTTGGACTCAATTATCTTGAAGATCTTTTCCAACTATAATGATTCTATGAAATCAATCTTATCATTTGTTTTGCTGGATCCATTGCCTACCTGTTATGCCTGAAGGTGTAAATAAACTACAAGATTCTCTTTCCGTTTTGGTTTAGGATCCAACTTGCTGAGAAGTTTGTCAAAGCTGTTTCTAAACCTAGCCGGCCAGATATGAACCCCATTCGGTGAGTGACTCTTCCTTCCCTCAGCCTGGGCTGCTTTGGGCTCGGTGTGTTCAAGGATGAAATGCTGAAGGAGTTGAACTTTGTAACAGAACAATGAATTTCAGCTYCTTTACTGGAAGGATGCTAAAGACCCTTAAAATATTTGAGAAACAGAAGAGGAGTTTTTTCAGATATTGGRCAGTCTTTGTAGTGGCTGGTGCTGATCTATATCAGTAGATCTATAAAAATGCTATAGTAGCTCTAGCACCTGGTTAGCTTAATCGTTGTTAGTAGAGGAATGAAGTGTTCACCACTGCTTACAGTCTCCGTAGGGTTAATATGAGGAGAAGGCTTTAGTTATAATCTCGATAAAGTTTCTGACAGAGGCGTCAGTTTTGGTTGCCTTCTGACTTTACAACTTATTAATTTTGCCATGCTGGAGCATCACTATGGTGGATCTCAGGTAGACAACGTACACCTTCTCAGACAAAACAGTTTTTGTCTGACAAAACAAATTTTTGTCCGAGAAAGCTATCAGTCTAGCTAGAAATACCACGATATAGTGACATAAGCTGGAGTGAAGGGAAACGGAAACCTCTGCTTAACAACTTGATTATAGGTAGTGAGTAGGATCTCAACCTCAGTACAGTCACAGTACTTGGAGTGAAAAGAGGGGAGGGCTAAAGGGGAATTGAGAGAGGGCTGTAGAAATGAGTTAAAGAAAGGGCCTTTTGCTGCTCTTGTGGTATTCAAAATATGCCTTGGAAGCCTAGTGTTCAGAGGTGTGTGTGGGAAATGGGTGGTTGGCGTGTCTGGTTGGAGGCAGTGCTCTTGAGATTTTCTGATTATTTTTGTGTGTCTCAGAACAGTAAAAATAAAAGCAGATTGACACGATCGTAGAATGATGATTCCAACTTATCTCATGAGTAAAACAAAGCTATTTTTTATACCCCGGGGTTACTAATGAGTTTTAGGTGTCCCTGAGGACACCTGGATCCCTATTCACAGCAAAAATAAGGCTTTTTAGTTCTACTATGAGGTGTAGTATGAGCGTGCCAAAGCTAGAACTGTATCTTCTGTTTGGGGCTAGTCTTGGTGGATTTGCCTTGTGAGAAAGCAGAGGTGATTAGCTTTCACTCTTCTTCTGTATACTTAGCCTGAGGTAAAAATACAGCTGCTTTAGTGGTGAGGACATTTGTATACTGCCTACAGCAATCCAGCTGTGAGTGTACAGGTGTCAGGTTTACTCACGCCTGAAGAAACAAGACACTGGGGCATAAGAAGGTGAATCTTAGTCAAGCTTGAGTACTTTATGCTCTACAAAATGTCTTGTTTGGCTTTTCCCAGTGTCTGGGTGAGAAAAGAGAACATTTCAGATATTTTAACTATGCTTCATCATGCTTTTGTCTCCTCTAGAGTGAAGGAAGTGTACAGACTGGAGGAGATGGAGAAGATTTTTGTGAGGTAAGTGACCAGCACAAGGAAGGCACTTCAGGCTGTACTGAGTACAACAGCCACCGTGTGTGGCAGTATGGGAATGGCAGGGACATGCTTGTGGATCCCTGGGGAAAGAGCTCTTACAGCTGATAGCTGCTGGTTTTGGGGTACTGATTATGTAGAGAGTCATTCTGCTGGATTCTTGTGCACAGGTGAGACCCGTGTGCCTAACAGCAGTAAAAGTAGCATCGTCTTTAGCTCTTGTCACCGGGGTTTCTTTGTCTTTTCTCTTGACATGCAAAAGAAGACCGCTTCATTTGAGTTTGTGTGCAGGAGTGCAAGTAGCTTGAAAGATTGAGTTTATACCTGAAATGGCAGTCTCATTTGGACTAAGTATGGTAAATCATCATAGATCCTTCATGCCAGCACTTGACTTGCCATCTGTTTTTATGGAGATTTTTGACTTTCTAGTGTGCAGGAGGCAAGAGACTGAATTCTCCAGAGATGCAATAATTTGTCCTGTCATGTGCAGTGCTGTCAGCTTTCACTGTGGCGCTCTAGAGAGGATATGTAGGTGCATTTTGTGTGCAAGAGGACAGGGAAGGAAGAAACAAGAGCTACTGCATTTGGCAGTCCCTATCGTTGCCTTCTCTCCACACAGGTTAGAGATGAAAATCATCAAGAGTTCAGGTGGAATACCCCGGCTCTCCTACACGGGCCGAGATGACCGGTACTTTGTGCCCACGGGACTCTACATTGTGCGGACTGTGAATGGTAGGAAGAGAGAGTCTCCTGCTCTCATTTTCCTTTTCTCCGTATCTTCAAGTGAAAAATAGTGAATGGGGTTGTTCTTTTTTAACTTGGTAAAAAATTAATGGTAGTAATGGGAGGCAAATAAATGGGAGTAGTTAGAGACTGGTTATAACTATTTGAACGGAAGGTAGCTTGGGTTGGGATAAGATTTTTTTTTTAGATAAGTTTTTATGTTGTAGCTTGATTCGTGCTTATTCAGTGAGCAGTTTCACTTGTTTATTTGACTGATCATATTTATTTTGAGTTCATATTCTTTCACCAAGAAGGTGTTTTCCAAATTCATAGTACATAAACATAGAAATGTCCTATTTAAAATGTCCATTTTTAAATGCAGAGAGTAGGGGATTAGGGGATTTTCTTAGTGAATTTAGAACAGCTTGCAAAACAGATTCTTTGGTGAGGAGGGAAGGGAAAAGGAATAAGGGAGGGATCACAATATATTCTTAGAGATTGCTCTTCCCTACTCTCACTGTATATGTTCATGTTGTGTTCTTTCCTCCATTTCACTTTCTATCTTGTCCTTGTGACTTTTTTTCCCCCAAGATCCCTGGACAATGGCATACAGCAAAAAATCCAGGAGGAAGTTCTTCTTCAACAGGATAACCAAGAGTTCAACATATGATCTCCCTTCTGATTCCATTGCACCCTTTCAGTGAGTACAAGCCCCAGTATTTGCCAGAGCTGAGACTGTGGATGGACTGCATAAGGGTTCATGCAGACCTTGTTCTCTCCAGCAGGCCAGTGCTTAGGTCTTTAGGAAGTATCATCAAGTGGTGGAAAAAGTTCTAACTCTTGGTGCTTCCCCAGACCATATTTTCTGGGGACTTGAAGGGGAATCTAGGCTGGTTGTGCTGTTTGTTGTCACTTGCAGTGCAAGCTCAGCTTGGTCGCCAGCAGGGTGTGCTGCAGAAACTGGAATCTTCTTGGAGTTTTAGGGCACTGCTGTTCTGTGGTGGATTGATAGCTGAGTAACACACATTCTCACATCTTCCATTTCTGTTTCCATTTTGCTGTCTGCAGCAAGTGTTTGGACCTCCCTGTGCCCACAGAAATGGAAGCTGAGTCCAGCAAAGTATCTTAAGAAGCTTGCTTGGAAACTTCTAATTTAAAAGCAAATCCCAGTTCATTTAGGCCAGGCTCTGGAGTAAGTTATAGCTAGCTGAGTGTTGTTTAATGAGAAAGTGAGAACAGCAGTAGCAGCCTCTCCCTGGGAGATGATGGGAATGGATTGTCATTAGACAGTCATTAACACTGTAGCTGCTGAAGCCAGTCTGTTGTGTGTTAGGCCCAGGCTATTTAAGGACACCAAATTCTGAGTCTGTCTGACAGCTCAAGGCTCATGGGTGGAGGTGTTCTGGACACCTTTCCTCAAGTGGTTTCCAGATTTTTTTTCCTTCTTTTCCTTCCCCCCAAGACTGCCTCGGAGAGATGTTTATATGAAACAGGGCTGCTGATACCCCACTCCAAATCTCTTTATCTAGCTTACAGCAGTGCTCTTAGGAATCCATAAACTTCCTTAAACAGCTAGGTAGAAGAGGCTTAAAATTGCAGAAACAGTAGCACATGGTGCTTTTTTCTGTCTCTGCCTCAGCATGGGGTTAGTTCTGCCTAAACACTGCTCTTTTGGAAAGTTAGACCGGCATGGATGAGGATGGGGAATGCATGTGGGACTCCAGAAGAGCTGTGTTGTATTGTCCTTAGTGAGTACTAACGCGTGTGCAGTTAGCCATTGGCATGTGCTCCTATCACTGTGCTCATACTGCTTTGTTGGAACAGTAGCACCAAATAAGCTTTGTGAATGTGAAGTGACCGTAGTTGTACAAAAGGAGAGGCTGGCTGTGTCAGCAGCAGTTAGCAGCTGTTTTCATTATGGTGGGGGCTCTGTTGGTGCCCTGAGGGAAGGCTGTGCTTGATGGATGGGGCAAGAGGTGGCGGAGCAGGAGCAAAGTCTGCTCAGCTGAGCGTGGTTTGATCACCTGGGTAAGGAAGGAATGATCCCAGCTGCGTGGTAAGTGATCAGATTGCTACTTGCTGCTGCTGTTGAACTAAGTTCTTCATTAAGGTCTTTACCTGCAACCTTCCAGGGGAGGTAGGTTTTCTCCAATGACCAATTTCCTTCCAGGAAATTCTGAAATGTTGTCTTGAAGGGTGTTTGTGTGTTTCCATGGAAGTCTCTTAGGCCGGGAGATGTCTGCGCTTACACGCTGTACAGTTTGCCAATGAATGGATGTACTGGCCTTCTAACATGCACCTTAAGACTATTTCTGTGTACTCCCCATTGCCAGGACAACTGTCTTCGTAGTGAGCTTTAGGGCTACGAGAACTATTTTTCTATTCCCTCCCTTTGCTATACTAACCTTGTTCTCTCTGCGCACAGTGTCTGCCATTACAGCCGTCTCCTCTGGGAGTGGGGAGAAGGTGTCAAAGTGCATGACTCTCAGAAGAGGCAAGATCCCGAGAAGCTCTCGAAGGAGGATGTCCTGTCTTTCATCCAAGCGCACTACCCCTGACCCATGCACTCGGGAGGCGTGGAGGGGAGTGCTGAGCCTCGCTTGGATTCTTCAGGACTGGCTGGACTGGGAAGATTCCACAACTTCTATCCTTGGTCTTCTCCAGAGCTGATTTCCTGGAGGTGATCTAACCAGGGCTGATATGCAGAAGCATAGGACAAGGCTGCAGCCTGGGATGACAGTGTATGTAAGTGTGTGGCCCAGGTGGTGCCTGCTGCAGGAGTACCATGGARGCCCCTGGAGTCAAGGCCAAATGCCCTTTTGTCCTGCCCTACTGCATGCATAAGGCCAAGGGCTGGCAACTTTCCTTGTCCCTGTTCAAACATTCAGCTAGGTTTGTGGGGCTCTGTTTGTGCCRGAGCTGTCTGGAGGTGGCACATGCTTCCTTGGCAGTGTGGGAAGCAGCAGAGGATGGTGACAGAGCTGGGGAACAGCATGTTCAAGCAACCCCACGTTGTTCCTAGCAGTTATCTGTATCCTTGGCCTTGTCAAGGGCTTTTGCTGCCCAGCAGTGGGTAAAACTCATTAAGGGACACTAGCTCTAGGACGTGAGTATTTATTCTTGCCAGTGTCTCCTGCACTTGTGCTGTCAAGGCACTAGGATGACCACTGGCAATTCCTATGCGATGGTATCCTGGTGAACAAAAGCCAAACCAGGTGATGAGAGTTCCTGGCATGGTTTTGATRTGCAGAATGCCAGGGTGTTCTCAAATCCCTCGAAGCTGCTGTGACAAGGATTTCCCCTTTCTGGGTCTAAGACTGACCCCAAGCCACCAGCCTGGTATTAATTTATGAACRTGTCTATGCCTCATGGTGTTTCTGAGACCAAGGTGCTTTGATATTTTTCTTGGTACTTGGTTCTTGGTACTGTTACCCATTTCTTCAGAGAGGAAAGCAGAGGAGTGAGGGAAGACACAAAGTTTGTGACGCTGGAGGTCTTTAGAAGAAATTATGGAAACACCTGACTTTAAACAAAGACCCAGGACTTTTATGAAGTGAGATCTTGACTTTGACTCTGGTTATTCAGAAAAAATCCTGTCATCCGAGTGCATCCACTGGAAAAGATATTAGACTTTTCTTTTTAAATGTTAGAGTGGTCTTTGAAACCCTCCGTGTTGATCTGACCCTGGAGCTACAAAGGGCATGTGAAGGCCCAGAGTCGGGACTCTCAGCATGATCACCTGTCAACAGACTTYTCCACGCACTTCTGTGCTGGGCTCAAAGTTGTCTTCTGTTGCATGTTTTTCCTTCACTTCTGGCTTCCAGGTGGCTTTTGCCAAGTCTTCCATATAAATCAGAAGATAACACAGTTGACTGCTTTTGGCCAGACAGCAAAGTTGTGTGCTTTTTCTTTTTTTTAAAAAAAAAATTATTTTCTTTAAACACAGGTTGGCAGTAGGGAGGAAACTTATCTAGGGGTTGCCTGAACTGTGCCTTAAAGAAAACTATAGTTCTCCCCAAAACCATAGCAGGTATTTAGATTCTTATTTCTTTCTCCCTATCTCTGCATGTAGGATTTGAACAAGTGGTCTATAATGAGCAAGGCAAATTTGGCTCTTGCAGGAGTACGGGTGCGTGGGTGGCTCTGTACCACTCACCAAGAGGCCAGAACAAGGATGATGGTGTAAGGTCCCATTTCCACACTCCTGAGGCCCAGTGTTGTGCATAGGTTTTGTGCAGACTCTCTGCATGCACTGAACGTCACCCTGTCAATGTGAGTGAGCTCTGCTCTCTGAGCCTGGAGCACCTCCATGTCTTCACAAGCAAACTGTGTCCATGTACCTGTGCATTAGTTCTCTACCTGTTTGGCATAAATTAGCTGCTACAGTACTAGGGAAATTCGTATACAGGCTTTGACAGTCCAGAACTGTAAAGCCTGGCTATAGGAGCAGCACAGAGGCTGGCATGGGCTGTTGGCAGCTAGAAACTGGAGGAAGCAAAGCTGGTTGCCCGTGGGAGGTTAGGTGGTAACACAGATGTAGCTCTGAATAGTGCACAGAAGAGCTATTCTATTTCTGTTCAAACTCCAGCTAAAATAGTGAAGAGGATCAGTGGTTTTTTTCCCTCCTCTCTCTCTTGGTGATTGTTAACCCCCAGACTCGAGCAGTACTGTGCCGTGTGCTTTTGCTTAACTGCCATCCCCTGTGCTCTCGAGCCCTGATGAAATAGGAGATTGTGGCTTCCCTCCTCAGAAGACAAGGCCCTGTCAATGGTTTRGCAAAGGCACTTCCATGAAGAACAGGGAGAAACTTCCAATAGGCCAGAAAGTACTAGCTGTGTTTTTTCCTGGCCTGTGTACAGTTGGCTTTTTAAATCAGTAATTTGAGTTTTGGCACTTATGCAGACAGCCTTGAGGCTGTTAAAATGCTAGCAAAGCAAACTGCTGCCTTCACCAGGCTGCTTTGCCAAGTGTTTTGTCCTCCGCTGAGGGCTTTGGTCTCCCTTCTGGYCTGACAGACAGGAAAGTAACTAGGGAAAGTAGGTGTGCTTTTGTGCTTTGGAGGGCACAAAAGAAGCCTGGCTTGCCTGCAGGCTACCTTTTATGAACAGATGCTTCCTGTTTCCCCTCTTGTCTCTAGCTCCACTTAAGCCTAATTTGTTTTTGTTTTTAATTTTATTTTCGATGCACTGAACCTTAACTCTTAACCCCCTTTCAAGAAAGCAGCATGAGCCACCMAGCTACTTGCTTCCATGCTGCAGGTTGAATATGGAGGGAGCATGCTGGGAAGGGGAACGAGGAAGGTCTTGCTGAAGGGAATRTTTCTGTACATTAATTGCACAATGTATTGGCCATGTATCATTTTGTGTTGACTTTTCTGCTTTCTCTATTATCAATACAGCCCCTTTAGTTCACAAAGGTGCTTGTTTGCTTTGTTTCCCATACATTGCTAGACAGTGGRTTCTGTTAGGGAGAGAGGCCTTGCATAGTTAAATTTTAAAGACAGTCCTTTCTTCTAAGGCTTTCCTGACATGTAGGAGCTTCCTCAGGGCTCTCCTGTGTATGCTACTAGATGAGAATAAGAGRGGAATACAGGACAGCGTATGGCATTCTCTACCCTCTGGCATTCCTCTGCCTTGCCCTAGGCTGCCTTGCCCCTCAAAGAAGGCACAGGGGACAGTGAATGCTCAAGCAGCGTGCAGGTTACAGTAAGCCAAGGGGTACTGCTGTGCCCCAGGGTGAAGCRCAGAGGCCTCTCTAGGCTTGCTGGGGTGGACAGCATGCCAGCAGGGCTTGGTAGCACCAGAATGGGGCAGAAGAGTGGATGAGAAGCCTGTTAACAAAATATGATTGGGAGGGGAGAAAAAAGAAAAGTTAAAAGCTACCGTGTCTAATTGCTTTATTTAAAACCCGACAGAGGTACTTCCATACCTGGAAGGTGATAGCAAACTTCTAGACAAATGCTGATTCTCAGGCACAGAATGATTAACAAATTCAGGTACAAGAGAGGTAGGCAGATCTTTCATAGTCCAAGCACCAAGATCTCAAGTTGGCTGCTACCTGCATGCAGAGAGAGAGATACTCGCATCCCACCTGATTTTGTGGAGGATAGGATTCCTCTGGTCCTGTCAGTCTGTAGTGGGGGAACAAAGGATCTTTATTTAGCTCAGGGGCTGTTCATGTRTTTGAGGGCACAATTCCCAGGCTTCCCTTTTGATCTAGAGGACTTGGTCTCTTCAACTTGTTGCTGAGATGCAGCAACCAAGAATGTGGCCCCAAAACCACTCCTGTGCAACCCAAAAAGGACCTTTTTGTACCAGCCAAGAAGGCCTTGACTGCATATCGGTTAAAAAGGCTCTACCTTGAACCCTACTTGACCTCCTTTCTTTTCACAAGTGTGTTTTGATTTCTAGTTTGCTGTCCAGCCCTTCAGTTCTTGGAGACAGAGCACCCCCACAATGAGGTGTAGGGAGGCTAAACAAGAGCAATGTGAAATGCCCAGTCCCATGGGAGGGAGGCACACTGGTGAGGAAGAGCTCCTTGCAGGAGAGTTATACAGTCAGTAGGGAGAATCCTGGCGTGCAATCACATTGTCCAGCAGGCATAAATAAGAGCAATCAGCAACCCCATGGCCACAGCAAAGGCAGCATTCTTGCGATTTTCCTTGCGAAGCACCTTCAGTTCTTTCTCTGTGAAACAAACAAAAAACTTTGCTTGCAGCTGCAACACACAAAATCATTTCTCTTTTCAAAGCTATCTGATAGGATCAAGGCTACTCTAAGCTAGTGGCTGGTCTCTTGGGATCAGCATGTGAAGCTGATGATTACGGGAAGGGCTGTGCAGGAAGCAGAAGCAAGACCCCTGTACCCTCTTCTCTCTATTGGCTGATGCCAGTTATTTTTTTTTGCAGCTCAAGAGGAGTACAGAGGGTCTGGATTCTTTTTACAAAATGCTGACCAGATTTGGCAGCTGTACCCTGTTTGGTTGAGTCCAAATTCAAAGGCAGAAGTTGGAGGTGGCAGGAACCTGAGCTGCAGTACTGATCCCAGCCAGCCCAGAAGGACCATTTTTAATGAAGCTCTTACCATAGTTGTCAGCTTTGGTCATTAGTAAGTTTTTCTCTCTCTCCAGTGACTTTCTGTAATGAGAAGAGTTTATTAGCTGCGAGGCACAAAACAGCCTATTTCTCTGCTTATATGATGGAAGAGAAACTGCCCCACCAGCAGGGATAGTTGCTCACAGAATGAATGAGCTCCCCGCCACACCCTTGCAGAGGGCTGACAGTTTGGAAGCTCCCCAGCTGAACAGGAGAAGAGATGCAGCAGTTAAATGACAGAGCTTTGGGGAAGGAAGAAGTAGTGTGTCATTTCAGGCCTTTGTCACCATATGCAAACAGGCTCAAAAGGGTCTCTCAGTGATCCCCCTCCCCTGTGCTCACAGGTGGAATAAGCAGTTCTGCAGTAAATATGAAACAAGGTAGGGTGCATACATGCTCTCTGCTGGGTCCTGGCCATCCAGCACAGCTTGGCTTAGTGCTGAAAGACTGTAACTCTTCTGACTCACTGAAGCGGAGATCCTTTTCTCAGGGATACCTGCATTATACAAATACTTCAACCTGGGGAGATAAGCTGTACCCCGACCTAGTAACAAAACAGTTAAGTTGTTACTAGACACAAAATTCAGGATAACTAAATCACCACCACCTACCCAGCCTGTCTTAAGCTGCACAAGACGATTAATTAATACACAGTTTGAAATACAAAAGYGAAACAAATTGCCTGAAAGCAGTAGCCTTTCCACTACAGCAGTGAGAACATGGCCACTCCTTTCAGACTGTGTAAACATAAATAAACATGCACTAACAAATTATCTCCCTTTTTCAGAGCAGACATGAGTATTACAACAGGGAAGACAGTAAGTGTAATAGAGTTTGTTGTTCCCCTTGGGGTAAAGCAAAAATCTGTAAGAGAAAGAGATCCAAATCTAAGTGTACAGCTGGTTAAGTGACAGACAGTAGGAAAGCAGCAGGATAGGAAAGAAGGGCTCTTAGAAACTACCCTGGGAAAAGAAAGGTAGAGTGCAGGCCCTGAGGAAGTGAGAAGAGAGATCTGCCAACATYGCTGAAATGCTACCTACAAAATTGCTTTTTGAAGTAAGTCAAAAGAAAGTGAGGTGGTGGAAAGCAAGGATGATGATGCGATACTTCAACTTCGCAGTGCAAAAGCAGATCTTTCCTCTGTGTAGTGCTTCCTAGATCAATGATTCTGGTCCGGGGACAAGGACTGTCTTTCATGGCTTGGGAATAATCTGAATTATGGCAATAGGATTTCTCTTTCCACCTGCAYGCAAGCTGTGAAATTGAGAAAAGGCCCAAGGAGCTCCCAAATCCCAATTCTCTGCTCTGGGTGCTGCACTTCAGAGGGAAATCTGCACATGTTCCATTCTGTCAAGTTATTGCAATAGTTGGCTGGCCACCTCAGCAGCAGACAAAGCACCCAAACAGTAACACAGAGGACAAATTTAAGGCCTAGGTAAAAGACTGGTGAAAGGTGGAGCTACAGGRAAGAAGGAGACAGGCCCCTGCACAAATATGAGTGGGAATATAAAATTCCAGTAAAGGAGGAGAAAAGAGAGCAAGTGGCTGGCTCAAGGAATAGCAAATAGAGAGCAAAGCAACAGGGGGAAGAGAAAGCAAAGAACATAAGTTGAGGGTGGAAAAATCTCAGTATGTGAATTACTGCTAGAGCAATTTCTAACTGGATTCTATAGGATATATTCCTGAAGAGCAGAAAACGGACCAATAAGACTGCTTCCTTCCTGGGCCTACTGCTGAGCTTTCCAGAATCTTTTCTAGGAGCAAAGCAATAGGATGTTAAAGACTCCCAAAAAGGCATGTCCTCAAGTTCACAGATTTAAGAATCTGCAGACTTCAGTTGGGGGAAGCCCCAGCTTTTGCACCCTGTTAAGAATTGAGGTGTCCTTGCAACACAAGCGGATCTATAGCATATTCCCTCAGCCCTTTACCAAATGCATCTCAGCCTGAGTTTGGTCTTGAGTAGTGGTTAGGCAGCCTGCACAAGGTTTGAGTAGCAGCACGTAGTAACCTTTCCATGTCTTACACAGCTGTTTTCCATCTGTCCTGGAGCCAGTTCTGCAATAAATGGGGAGATCCCTTACACTGCCTGTCTAGACACACTGCAGGTCTGAGAGAGGCTCAAGATGAGCTCCATCCCTGTATCCCTAAACTTCTCACACAGATTCAGTTCCCCAACTAAGCGTTAAGCTGGGGGAAGACAGTGTTGATATGGGAAACCAGCCCCTGCAAGAGCTCTTGCTGAGCACCACAGGGGAACTGCAGCTGACTGAAGTTCGTAGCTGCAGCTGTGAGAGGTGGTGACCATAAATACCTTCCTTCAGGGCTGAGCTTCTCCCTGCGCAGCTTCAGATCCACCTCTTCCATACTCTGTCTACAGAGTGCCAGCTTYTCCTCCAGCCCATCGATCTGAAAAACACATCAGTCACTCACTGCTTSTCCCAACTGACATGGATCCATCCCTGCACAGAAGGAAAAGAAGTCCAGCCACTCCACTTCTTGCCTCCACAGCTAACTYTGCAAGGCCCACAGAGGTAGGCAGATAATGCTACACTGAACAAAAAGGTCAAACCCCCCAGGAAATGCATGCCCTGGCTTCTGCCCTGCTCACACCTCCAGCCTGCACCAAGTTTTGGCAGCAACACAATGCCACAGCACAGAGAAAGTGGTTTTCTTCCTGGGAGGTTATCTTCTACACACACACACACACACACTGGAGTATCTTCTCATGGGACAGAGAAGAGGTAATTCTGGATAAACCCAACAGAAGTGATCAACTTGCTTCGGTGTGGGGAGCTGTTGCGCAAGACTGAGTCCTACTGCAGCCCAACAGTTCTAAGGGTCCTTGCTCTTATATTTCTGGCAAGCACAGTTAGGCATCAGAAGGAAAACTTCTGTCTTTCATGCTTACTTCCATCAGGGATTCAGTGGGACTAATCATGTAATAATTAGTCCTTCCCAGCCTGAAAGAAAATAGCCCAAACTCTGGGCAAAGCAGTATCCTGATACAGCCCCACTTGGAATTTGAGATCTGCTCCTGCATGCTAGGAGTCTCACAGCAGCTAAGCCATCCAAGTAACTCTTCACTTCAAGGGTAAAGGAAACAGAGAAGAGATAATAAACACAGGAGAAATCAGAACAACCTGTCTGAGAATTACTTAGAATTACTGAGRATTGCTTATTCTTGAGGCTGCCAAGGAATCTCCTAGAGGTCACATAGTCTGTAATGCTGTAGCACAGGGAACATGTAAAGCTTTGGCATMATCTCCAGGGTCAACTCTGCATGAGAGGGCAATCCTAGATGCAATTGCATACCTCAGCTTACCATGCATGGAAGGAAACCTTTTCCTCATGCTGATAAAAGGACCAAGATAACTGGGGTACAAACCTAGGCTAGTCTGAGGTCTGCATGAAAATGAAGAGCTGAGCTCTCTAGCAGGATSCTGAACCACCACTGCACTTCACATGAACGTATCTTTATAATGACAATCTCAGCACAATTGTGAATAAATTGTGGAGACCAAACTCCAGAGAAATTCCCCTGAGACACAGGTAAAGCGCAGCTCCTGTACTACAGCCCCCAAAGGCAGCACTAGGCACAGTGTCATTTTCACTGAATTCTGACAACGCTCCTACAAAATCCGGAGACTCTTCAAACCAGGGACACACAAAGYAGCTTTCAGTAGCTTTTCAAACTTACTTGCATGTTTATTACAAACCTCATTTGTTGGGACCCTCTTGGGAGTGAAAGTCTAAAATAGCTAGCACAGAGGGAGGGAGGGAGCTTTGCTTACAGAGCGGAGCTGGATCCTTTTATTTTGCAATGAATTAATAAAAGCTTTATTTTCAGCAGGAAGGCTAAAAGCACTTTTCAAGAACTAGCATCTTCTCTCTGCTTTCATGAATTTCCTAATTAAGATGCTGGCAAAGAGCCATATCACACATACACTGACATCCAGCAGTGTTAGGTAATGATGTTTTCATCTTCTGACCCTCACATAAATCAGACCAAATCCAACTGAAAAGGTCGAGGCAAAGAAAAAAAAAGCCTCTGCTTAGCAGTCTCCTCATGCCCATCACCTGCCAGGGTACTTGAGTAGTTCTTTTTACAAGGGAATTAGTGGTTCTTGCATCCACAAATTTGTCTGGGTTATTAAAATCAACCCAGTAGAGATGAGTTGTGCTTAAAATCATATGCTAACTTGTGCCTAAAGGATTTGCTTCAATTTTCACCGCTCTGATGACATTTTGTAGATGGCTGTGCCCACAGCATGCTTGGAAATATTTGCCAGGCAAGCTACTACACAGAAGATGGTGAATCCACAAAGTCTAAGAAAAACCCTGCAGATAAACCCTCTGTTTTGGTAAAGGAGATCCCTCCTGCCTCTTCTCCTGCACAGCCTATCCAGTTGGCAGACTGTGTCTCAGCTCAGGGGCACTGCAGGATGTCCTGCAGATGTAACCACACGGCACCATCCACTGCATTTTGAGAATTCTTTAACAGCTTTTTCTGAGCAGCAGCTACATGCTCCTTTTCCCCTATTCTTAATACTCCTACCTAGGCATTGATCAGTCACTGTCAGAAACAGCATCTGAGCAACACACATAACAATTMCTTCTGCAAACATACAAATGGCATTTGCCTGAGTACAGTGTTTTCCTTGTATTTACTAACCCCACTTTTTTTTCCCTTGCCATTAACATGTTCAGCTGCTGCCTAAGCCCAACTATGTATTTTAAAGGCTACAGCATCCCATGATGAGGAGTTTCATATCCTAGTCTAAAGTTATGGGAAGGTTTGCACAAGTATGGTACAAGTTTGCCTTGAATTTGCATCTGCTAGTTTCAGTTGATAGATTTTTGTACTGAAGAGCCTATGAACATTTTTTTGTGTTGTGTTGTTTAAAATCACAAGCAGTGATTTTATGAGATCCCCTTTTCGTYGTTTGTTTTCAAGCTTACAGGAACRTTCTCTGCTTCGTCATTCCTTGCGCAAGTTGTCCACACCTTTGATTATCCTCGTCTCTCTCGCTAACATCTTCCCAGTTTTATGACACTACCACAGAACTGACCAGGGTCTTCCTACTTTCATCCTCCTGATGGATTCCATCAAGGAGGATCTGGGCAACACAGTGCTGTCTTCTGACATGTGGTCCCAATGACAACAAAGCTATACAAAACAAGTGGCATAAGTTTAAACCACCACCGTGGTACAGAGATGCATTTATATCCATTTAAACTATGTCACATTAATTGCAGCTGTGATTTGTAAGTGTAAGCTCATCTGATATGCAGATTKAAACAGACATAAGTGTCCATGTAGAAAATTGCATTCATTTAGCATCATGATTTTAAACAAGCATGACACTGTCTGGAATAGGCCCTTCAGAGAAAACCATGCATCATGTCATATTAAGACTCATTTGGAAGGTTTTCTTTACAACCATAACAGTTCAGAAGATAATAAAAACTGAATGAAAGTTTAAATTATGAAATCAGGATCGCAGTTGACAAGCATTTTGRCACCAGATATACCTAAAATAGAGACTTTTCTTCCTGTGGCTTTTAGTGATTTTGTTTTCTTCCTTCACAATTTCTATTCAGTACTTTCTCTTCACTGCAAGCAAAATGATTTTATCTTTCAATAGTGATTTTGCACAGAGGCTAAATTTTCACCTAGAGCACCCCCAAGAATAGTTCTATGGTCCTTTCAAATGCAGCTTCCATCAAGACAATTTTTAAAAGATGCCCAAAGTCCCCAAATATACTGTAATAATTGTCCATGGCAGCTAAACCCAGTCCCTTCCCATTCTGCGATCAGGAGGTCTCAGAGAAGGGCGTGTGGCTGCTATCACTTCTCCTTTCGGAAGGCAGCATCTCATCTCTCCTGGGCTGCCRGAACCCTCTCCTCTGGACTCCTCCTGGCTGCTACATTTAGGTTAGAGCGCCCAGAAAYGTCCATCTTCTCCAGCGAAGGCCTCGCTAGATGAAGTGGAGCGTAGCGTTACTATCAGCTGAACTCCCAGCCATATGGCACAACCGGACAGTCACATTTTTCATTAGCAGCACATAAAGAATGAACGGTCATGTCCCAGGTTCTTTCGACAACCTTTCTGGCTGTTTTGTGCAAGTTCACCCAAGGACTCTTCCCAAGGGCTCTGAAGAAGCATCACACGGGAGGGCTCGGGTTGAGGCTTGGGATTAGGAACCTGGTCCTTCTCCAGGGAAGCAAATGCATCCCGGAGGAACACTGGAGCAGCTCCTACTGACYGGGGACACGGCAGGCTCGTGGCAGCCGCATAGCAGAGCGATCTGCGGTGCCCGGCTTCATGCCAGGGAACTCCTCTCCGGTGAGGGATGCGCCGCGCTCTGCCCACTAACAGACRCCTTATTAGATCAACGCATTGCAGCCTCTTAGCAGGAAGTTTTACTATGATCAGAATAACAGCCATGGCCTCAGCTAAGCTCAGCGTGCCGCTTCCTGCCTGCAGAAGAGCTCGGCACGAGCTGGTGCCAACTGCAGGGCCTCACCGAGGGATTTCAYACACCGGGCTGAACTCCTGCAACGTGGAGCAGGGCCAGGGCTCTGCCCCTGCCCACCAGCACACCCCAGGGCACGGCCATCCCGCCCCAGAGCACGGCCACCCCACAAGCACCTCATCCAGGGCACGTCCATCCCAGGGCCACCCCACACCACAACCCACCTCACCTCGYACGCCACGCTCTGCCCGCCTCGCTTCTTGCCCATGGCGCTGCCGGCCCCGGCGCGGCCGCGCATGCGCGCGCCGCCACGCTCCACCGCCCCTCCGCACAGCCCGCCCGCGGCCACGTCCGCGCCGCCATCTTGGTGAGGGGCTGTGCTCGGGGGCACCGCCATCTTGGTGGGGGCGCCCTTCCCGCGGCAGTGGGGGTGGCCGCCAGCGTGGGCTGGGGACCCCGCGGGCTGCTCTGGGAGGTGAGAACAGCCCTCGGCGGCACAGAGCAGGGTGCAGCTCTGGTGCTTCCAGTGTCAGTGAGCGATGGGGGAGCAGGAGACGTGGGGTGCAGAGGCACTGCAGGGAGCAAGGCCAGTTACCGCCTTTCGGTGCTGGGCCTCACCCTCCCTTTCCATCACCCCGAGACAGCCAGGTCCTCTTCCCCAAGGGCAGACCTGCTGCTGGTGGCCAGCCGGCCGGGCATGCCCTCCGTGTTGGTCCTGAGGCAGATCCCGAGTGCTCGGCTGCTTCCCCGCAGGGARTTGCTGCTGGATCCTGGTGCGGATCCCTGCGTTGCTCTGCCCACCCCGTGGGCTGAGGCTCATCTAGGAGGAGGACAATGTCCAAAAAGGAAGGGTCTGCTGTTCCCTGCTACAGCAGTGGGGAGCAACACGTTACTGTTGGGGCTCCCTTCCCAAGCGTTAGCTTCAAGCTAAAGCAGCTCCAGGAAACACAGCCCTTAGACCTACCAGGAGCCAGTCGTATGTGCACAGCAGCTAGGCCTTTGTAGGACACCCAGCGCACTGTTGACACGGCAGCTTTCGTCCTGATCCCAGAGGGCTTTTTAAGAAGCATTGCTCTCATGTTAATGAATATATGTATATTTATAAAAATTAAACCAAAAGCAAAAGACAGAAAGTTCCTGTGCTTCTTGTGCTTTGGTTTGTGACTGTTGC
>PTEX01000018.1:551731-561997 GCA_003342815.1 Eudromia elegans | reverse complement strand
AAAAAAAAAAAAAAAAAAAAAAAAAAAAGAGGAAAAGAGGAGAAGTGGAATGGACTTGAAACATAAAAAGATGGCACAAATACAGCTGCCTGAGAAACAGTTTCAGTGTTAAATGAAACTTTCTGAGATTTCGCAGTCCCTCTTGCCTCCCTGCACAGGGGTGTGCCCGTGGCTTTCCTTTTCAGGAGCTTTTCAGGAACAGAGATACCAGGTCAGATCAAGGGGCCAATTGGTCAGTAGTCTGCCTTCCAGAAATGCTGGGTTTAATGAAGGTGGAGAAAGATTGCCACATAGCGAGTAGAGCAGGACTGGGGATTTGATCACTTCCAGGGGATTTCCATTCCATGCAATGTTGATTGTAAAAGACAACAGTCATGTTCTTCAGCAGCCCGAGAAAGGTGTTCTTCCAGCAGGCAGGTGCTAGCGGGGCATTCCTGTGCTGYGTTGGCTGCAGTGTCCTTTGAGCTTCCTTCTAGGGCAGCGGTCTGCCTGTGAGGCAGCCCTTGGCATGTGGCTCTTCACCTCAAAGTGCCTGGCAGAGCCAACTGTGGTGCTGCTGTCCCCACCTGATGCACTGAAAGACAGCTCAAGGCTTCTCTACAATATAGGCAGTTGTAGCAGAGATGGGCTAATCCAAGCAGGAAAGGAGAAGCGGGAGGAGGGTAAAGGCCAGAGAGATAGAGCCTTGGAGAGGCACCCTCGCTGTTCTGGCCTGGTGACAGAAGGGATGTGCGCAGTGACTAAGTTATTGCTCACTTTCACAAATCCCCTGTAGATAACTTTCCTCTTGCTAGTGACAGCAACAGCTGAAATAACTTGTCATGATTTTGGTTTAGGCACTATGGTGGAGCAATGGTCAGAAAACACCTTATCCGTCAAGTTGTGAGTATGCTGGATGCTAATCCTGCAGGAGGACCAAAATCAGCCATGTACCAACCTGTGTTTAGGCAGAGCAGAGTGGAGCTGTACACTCAGACCAGCTCCTGGGTCAAGGTGGGCTGCAGCCAAAGTGGTTTTAAATCTAGTCTGTGGTCTGGAAGATGTTTGCTCACTGGCTGAATGTCATGAGGCAGATGGAGAGGGGAGAGAGAGCTGGGGCTCATTATTTCAGAGGAGGCTGAAGTGGTGTTGGCCTATATTGCTGCAGTCAGCACTCTGATTATTTCCATTCTCCCCTGTGTTTGGGGCCTTATTCATTTTCTCTCCATCCTGCTTTCTGTCTGGGTTGGCCCCGTTATTGCTCAGCAATAGGAAGTAGATTGCAGGTTGCCTTCTGAGTTCAGCCCCCAAAGCAGTCCTTACAGGAGATAGAATTCTGATTGAAATCCTCCCTTTCAATTGCTGCTGGGATTTTTTTGACACAGCATGAACACACTTCTTGTGAAATTGCTAGCAACAGGTACACAGTCCCACATCCTTCCAGTTGCTGGTAGTGCAACGCTTTTCAGAGTCCTCACACTCCCTTCAGCTTTTGCAGTTCCAAGAGGCAGAGGTGTCGGAGCAGCCCATGGGAGAATGCCCCCCATCCATTCCCTCAAATAAGCAAGATTGCCAACTGTCCTTCCCCAGATACGCATCTTCCTAAAACCAGTGCTGAGCACGAGATTCCCTGTCCTGCTGAAGTGAACCAGCTCTGGGTGAACCGCAGAGGCTCTGTTGCCCATGCACAAAGTGTCCACAGTGCTTCAGTCCCTTTGGGAGAGCTGGCCTCGGGCCACCAGCTGTGACTGGGCTGGGGTGCTGATGCCCTGCCCTGGCCAGAGTCCTGACTGCAGGAGCAAGGTTTGGGACCTACGCTCACATGCGATRCTTAAAGGGCCTCTGCCCTTGCAGAGAGCCCCTTCCATCTCTCCCCATATAGGCAGCCCTATGGCATTGCTTCAGGGCTGACAGCTTTTTTAGTCTATCTACCTTGTGTTCAAATATGATATTCCTCCAGCAGGCATGTGTACAGGTTAAATACAGTCTAAACACTGGTGGGAGTCCATGTAGAGGCTGTGATTCTTTTAGTTATTTGGTGTTATTTCTCTGCAATTTATATTTAGGAAGGCTGAGGCTGATACTAAATCGGCTTATCTGGGCCTAGCATAACTGTGCCAATCTAGCCTGGGACACTACACCACGGAAAGGCCAGCAGTGTCCCAAAAGGGTTATCTTGACCCACAAGGTCTTGTCATGGTTTACTATGATAAATATCTCCTGGATAGCAACTCTGGAGGTGAGATTCCAGTTTGAAGCATTAAACATAAAGACAAAAGAATTTTGTCCCATTGGCAGCTCTGGGCATGGCCAGAGCGTGTCCTCCTGAGCATGCAGAGCCTTGTCTGTGGGCAACACATRTGCACACCCCTGTCCTGCTTCTGCAACCTTCTCAGAGACAGCTGTGCTTGGGGACCGCAGGAGCTGCTTGTCCTTTTCATGACTCAGTCAGAGGCTGTTCTGCCAGGGCAATGTGGATGCAGTCCAGGTGGCTTTTTAGCCCAGATGCAAGGCACTTCAGGCATGGTATGATGTGCCGTAGCCTGTTTCACCTCAACCATCAGGATGGTCATGTAAAAGAAGAGCTCCTTTCACTACAAATTTTCCTTTTGCAAACAGCAGCAGCATGAGCTACGTACAGCAAGCTAACAGCCTTATTGCTGTTGCCTTTCCAGTTGTCTGGCTGATTAGCATAAAGAAGTGAAAACAGCATTATTTTSTCCATTCTGTCCTTGATGAACTTGAGAACTTAATGTTCTCTACTTCTGCCTCAGACCTGAGCAAAGGTTTAAAGGCCCCAAAGCACACCCGTCCTTACTACTGAAGCAGCCGGGAAACCGCCTTGCAGACTAGGAATACAGAGGCTGCCTTGTAGGGGGCTGTTCCTCTGCCAGGAAGAATACGATTGCTCCACACTCCTGCTACGGCTCAAACTGGGACGGCACGTACCTCTCCAAGATGAAGCCAGATACATCTAGCTGTGCTGCTCTAGGCTGTGTCTTACAGCCATCATCTTGGCTATGAGTGCAGCATTTGCAGGCAGTGGGAAGACTATGGCATGGAAGACATGCTGGGGAAAGAGGCTGCAGSGCCACTCATGCATTTTCTTTTCCAGTTTGTACTTAAGCTGCACGTTGGCACACACGGGTGGGATTTGAATGCATTTTAAGGACATTACAAAAGGACTTCACTGTTCTCAGATTTCACAGCCTGGGGAAAGAGCAGGAAATAAGTCAAACCACTTAGCTTCAACCCCCGGTGGGTGGTGCTTGAAATGAGATGAAGCATGCTGCTTCAGAGATGCTGTCCGGGGCTTGGAGGAGGCTGAAGAGGTGCTATAAAACAGGAGATGATGTCTAAAAGTAACAGGGAAAACAAACAGACAAAACCAATTTGTATACCAGCTGCTGCTAAGACAGACAAGCGTGGCTTGTCCATATTTTGCTCTCAGGTGGAGAGCACTCTGTTTTCCATTCACAATCACCACAGATGCTTATCTCAGAGGGGAACACTTTAACTTTGTTCACAAACTGCCCAGTTTGCCATGGCACGCTATGCCTTACCAAGAGCAGACATATTAGCAAATGCTTCTTTGAACATTTTATCAAGAAACTGGCCTGTATCTCCCTGGAATGCGAGGGGCCTCAGGCTGGAGCACCAGTCTCTGATGCATTAGAATTGTTGTAACTTCCTTTAAAAGAGGAGCCAGGCAGGGACTGAAGATGCTGAATATGATGAAAGAACTGATTCCTGTAGCTCTCTCACACAGGGACACCCTCCTGGTACTCTGCAGCTGTGAGGTGGGTTGCATCCCATGAAGGGAAACTTGTAGATGGAGGTCATTTGGATCTTTCTCTATAAAAATACATGCAATTCCCCCTGCCTCAGGCTCCAGGCAGAGCTTACAATGGACTGACAATGGAGAGACAAGGACTGCAGCGAGTGAGCAATTCCCTTTCTCTTCCCCAGCTTTCTTGCACACAGATCCATAGGAATACACAGAGGGTGCTGCTGAGCCCAGCAGTGGGAGCAATTCTCGGCATCCAGCCCCAAGTGCAGTGCTTGGGAGGAACCTGGGGCACAGTTAGACCTCCCATGACCTCGACTTGCCAAGGGTTATACTTTCCGACACATGTGTCCCCTCCCTGTCCCCCATGGGTGTATGTCTGGCATATCAAGGCAGCAGGTTGGACAGTTGAGGCAAGATCCATTTGATGTCCGGGTTTAGGAAAGGCTCCTTCCAACCTCAAGTGCACTCAGCGGAAGAGCTGACTTTTAAATCATCAAGAGCAATTTTAATGACTTCTGTTGCAGGCCCTGCATGGCTGCCAGCCCTGTAAGCAGCAGGGACTCAAAGCTGCCATTTGAGACCCCTGACAACAAGGACTGTCGGCAGACATCTGGATGAGCTGTTTGGRGAAGCCTTCAGAGCCGTGCGATTCACAGACTGACGGCATTAGCCAACCTTTGCCTCCCACTGCTCTTGGTTAGGATCCTGGAAGCAGACAACTCACCCTTTAAAATGTCTCCTGGCTCTTGCCTGCCAATCTCCATCTGCTGTCACCAGCATCCCAGGTAGCTGCAGGAAAAGGTACTGAAAGGTCTCAAGAGGAAGATACAAAGCAGGACAAACACCAGGAGCTGGTAGTAGCTCTGTTTGATGCTAACATCCTAAGCAATAACAGCACTCCAGGAACAGATTTGCAGGTGATACCTGCTATGAAAGCATAATTTTCTCAGCASGATGGCAGTTGCAGATCACCAGGCGCCAACATATCATTAATTTTCTCCTTAAGGTTGCTAATAATATTTAGTCATCCTTTTATACCTTCCTTTTGAGGAGCTTGAAAGCATTTTGCACATGCTAATTAGTAAAGTATTGCAATTCCCTGCGAAAGAAAGAAAGAAAAAAAAGTATAGGTCTTTTCATTTTCCCTTGGGAAACTGAGGCACAAGGGCAATGACTTTCCTGTGTGACAGCAAGAAAGCACAAAGCAACAGGCAAATAAATCAGAAGCACTTGAGATTCTCTCCCTGTGTCCCACATTGAGCCTATAGAAGTGAGGGACAGTTTGCACTGTCAGCTTATGGGACTGGGATACTCTGTTTCCCTTTTTCTRGCATAAAAACAGAAGCAGAGGTGAGTGCAAGTATTTTGTCTAGTGAAACACAGACTGAAGATATGTCAGAAAAGTTAGAAAGCTGCTCTGCTGGGAAGCTGGGAATAGGAAAGAGAAGGTGCTGGTCAGYTGGTGCCTCTCTAGAATTAGCACATAGTTTATGCAAGCTTTGATCTTATCACCACAAGCTCAGGACTTACAAACATGCCTCCATTTCACCATACAGGAGGTGGAAAAAAAAAAAAAAAAGAGAGAGAGAGCGAGAGAGAACCCCCATGTCCTTACCAGTTAACACAACAAATTCTGGTGTCCGGCTGCTGGTGCCAGGGACTAGCTTTATGCTTTCTTCTTCTTCTTCTCCTTCTTTTTTTTAATCTGGAGAGGTTGCCCTGCCAGTGCTTTTAATTGGCAGACTGCAGGGAGAAGKAACGTGCTCTCCAGGACAACTACAGCCTGGTCTTCGGATGAGGCTGGAGTATGTCCCTCAGACTCGTGTGTGCGCTTCGGCCTGGCTGCAAGAGAGACCTGTGGGTGGGAAGCAGACGATGACTTTCTTATAGCCATGCTAGAGGCTGCTCTTCAGAGCTTCACTTCAGAGCTTTGCCTATATGTATATGTATAGTCTCTTGTCTGTACTAATTCACAAAAACAGCACTGGTACCTTGCTTTTKGGGTTATAGAAGCCTCTGTATCCTCTTTAAGAATAATATTTTTCTTCCTTTTTSTTTAGACAGATTAATAATTTCCTGGGTTTATTACAGCCTCCATGAGTGCTGGACTATTCCCCATGCCTAGTATGTGCTGTTCTTTGAGAATAAGTTCAGCATTCCTTCTAATATTTTAATAGCACTCTATGGCAAACAGYTGCTCTCCATTTGCTTCACATTGTGAGCTTAGTTCCTTCCTCATTTTTCTTCTCTAGTGCCACATAGTGGTGATTTGTTCTCTGTGACACTGCAAAATTATCTGGTACATCCAGCATCAGTACATGAGAGCCGGATGTTCTGGGTTCAGTTGTGCCACCTTGCTTCAGGTGGGCAAGAGCTGCCTGGACCTGGAAAGATGAGCTGCTTGATACCKCACCTAGATGCACCTTAACCTCCAGTACAAGTACCCTGGATTGAGCAACTTGGCGTGCTGATGGGGTAGMTCACTGTCAAATCAGCCTTTCTCTAGGGCTCCCACACCTCCTTCTCCTTGAGCCTCTGCAATTCTTTCCTGAAAGCAGGAAGCAGTGCTCAAAACACGGTGTCTTCTCACACTGAACTTTCACTTCTTATGGAACCAATGCAAGAACCAGGTGCTCATTAAACTYTGCTAACAGCTGGTAGGTCCAAAASAGAAAGCAGCTGTTCTTCACACATTACCTAGCTCAGCTGCAAAAGTCCTCACCACAGGGTTAGAGTGTGTGCTTAAAGTTTACATTTATTCAAGAGGAAGTTGGATAGATTCATGGAAGAAATGTTTACAAAATATGCAGAAACCCTATCTGGCCTAGAAAAATCCCTGAGCCTCAGGCATTGGAGGCTAGGAGTCTACTTGCAGAAAATGTCTTTTATGCTCCCTGTGCTTTATACCTGTCCCATGCATCTACATTAAATCCAACTGAAGACAATATATTSGCTAGATGGGCTTTGGTGTGACCAAGCCAGTCTTAGGGTATGCCTTAGAGGCTRACTTTAATTTCCCAGGAGGTTATTAGGGGAGTCAAGGCCAAATCTCACAGGATCACCAAGCTCTACACCAGACTTGGTAGCAATGAGTCATACTCCAATTCTGCTGGAGCTGATATAGAATCCACACTTAGATTTACCATTTCTTGGCTGTGCCTGTTACCTACTGAGCTATGATATCACAGGGAAGGTGGCAATGCTTTTTCCTGGCTCTGCTTTTTACGGTGGCTGGCTCCTACAGCTGTGCTCTGAAAATGTGGAGCAGAGTCAATGAGGCAGTTGGAAGAATGCTCAGCTTACGTATTGCAAAGCTCTTAGTTGCTCAGGGAGCAGTAATTGTAGCTTGTAGGCTCTGCAGGGATGTTTTAAGAATATGTATTTTGTGCTCACATATACTACTAAGTTCCTTGTTAATTTTTAAGTTCCAAATGGAGATGGTATGCACCCACCTGTTTCCTTAGGATGTGGGCTCCCTCAATAACCCTGTTTAAATGTTCTGTGTCCTTCACTCAGAAGATTATCCACAGAGGTAAGAGCTAACATGTCATTAACTCTAAGTAGAGAAGGGTGGTATTGTGGTGAAGGTCTAGGAGACTTATTCCGACTCTGCTCTTTGGAATATCTGGCAAGCCACTTTGCTCTGCCACACTCTCTCCTTCTGGAAAGAAAGGATAATATAACTTGTCTTCTGAAAGAGGGTAAATACTGACTACAAAACAGCACAGAAACAATTCACTCTGCTCTGTATATCTTTTCAAAGGTCATTAGCATATAAATGTTTATTCTGCAGCTTTGCATAATTGAAGGATTTTGTAACTTTCACTTACCTGAATATGAAAAGGTTGAAAGTGTGGGTGAGGTCAAAACAACTAGCCAAGAATGGGTCAACTCTCCTGTCAAAGAGGGTATGCTTTGATCAGATTTATAAGAGATGAAGCAACAGTCTCGTGTGGCAGAAATTAGGCAGAGTCTTCTTTTTCTCCAGGGTCATGAAACTTCTTAGCCCTCAGTATCTAGCAGATGGCTGAACAATGTGGAGATGGAAATGAAGAACAATTAAAATCACTTCTATGGGAATATTAGAACCACCATGTGAGAGCATTTCTGCTGTCTCTTCAGACTGATATGTACTCCCTTTCTATTCCCCACACGAGATGACTCAGAGAAGGATACCACAGCTGCAACAGAGGGAATCCATAGTTGGGAATACAGTGTAYGTCCAGGAGACATTCCCTCTATCTAGTCCTAATCATATAACAAAGGTTCCAGACTGGGCTAGGAGGAGTTAAAAGCCCTTACAGAGAGATTTTATTCTGTCAAGTGTAACAGTGGATATTTTCATTATTCATTTCCATGGCTTTGCCTGTTCTGAATGCTGCTAAGTCTGTCCCTTGTAAGATCCTGTGGCAGTGAACTTCATGGGTTAATTATTCATTGTGTAAAAATAGACTCTCCTTTTATCAGTTTGAAATGCATTGCCTTTCACTCTAATTGCATATCCTCTGTTTCTGTATTGTGGTAGATCGTATAAGAGGGAATGATTTACTTCCATTCTTACATCCATTATTTTGTATCTGTTTTTTACATCCCTTTTACTCATCYTCTCTCTGTATTAGCTGATCCAATCTCCTCATTTCTGCCCATTCAAAAGGCTCTTCTGACTTATAATAGTTTTTGCTTACACTTTTGATTTCTACTGCATCATTTTGGAGACAAAGTGGCCATAGTCAAACCCAGAGAGTGGGACTCACCTCTGTGTGTCCCAGGCTTCAATCATACCAAATGCTGTAGCAATCAAATAGGGTTGAATGAGGATAAAAGCGTGATAACAAAGTGATGAAGCAGGTGCAGACCATTATCACTCTCTTATAATTTTTATCCTGTTCTTTATGCAGCCAGGTACTGTGTTGACCTTGGTGACACTTTGGCCAGGTGGCACTGGCCTTGTGGACCTCCCTCCCCATCCCTTTTGGGATGCCATACCTGGCAAGGGGAGACGCACTTCCTCATTGGCACTGCTTGCCACTGTCAGGGTCTGCTGTGTGCTTCCTACTCATGTAGGGTTGAGTATGGCTGGCTCCAGCACATCACAGGACAAGAGTGTGCTCCAAAACAAAATTGGCTTCAAACTCACATTGCTGTTAAGACCTTTTTGTTGTTCAGTTTCCTTTTAAGTGGGTATTTAAAACATTTTATGGGATGCAACTTCCAGCTTTTCTTTCCAGTTATCATGTGGTTAGAAAATCTATAGGWAGGAAGCAAGCTGAAATATTCATGAAATACCATGTCTTCAGGAGGCCTCCTTTTCATATCCATTAAATAGCGTAAGAKTTATGAAAGAAAGATTAAAAACTGATAACACAGGCTCCACTGGCTTGCCACACAGTTTTGTCCAAGACTCATGAACACAGGTACTCTTGTGTGATTTTAAGAGGTTGAACAAGTACTCTGATAATAAAGCTGCATAAAGAGAGGGGGTGATAACTAAAGATTTCTGGCCTCTCTGATCATTTGTTAACTCTGTTATCCATTTAGGGGCAGAAACATTTGAAATCCCTTAGCAGACTGACCGCTGAATATGTTTTTGCATTTCTTTGAAGCAGCTTTTGATCATCAATAACTACTTACATCTTATTTTTGACTGCTTTGCTTTCAGATGGTGCCAGCCAGTGTAATGAGTGTGGATGGAGGGTTTTGAAAGTCCAGGTAAACCGTTTCATTTTTCTTTTATCTGCTGTTTTGCTCACATGCATAAAGCATCTTAGTAGATGTGTGAGGCTTGAAWACTTTTGCAGAAGCAGCACTGATTTGTTCCTGTTATATCACTGCTGTCATCTAGATGTTTTATTCTTTGCATTTTAATGATCTTTTCAGCTAATTTGCCTAGTTCAGAGTAAGGCTCATTGGTCTGTAATTCCCAGGATCACCACTAATGCCATTTTTAAAGATAGATATAATTTTACTGCCCTCTAATCCTCCTTCAATACAGTAGCTTATTTTAATGAGATATCATAAGCATTAGAAGACTCAGATAAACCATTGACACTCTGTGCCTTCTTGATCTATGAATTCATTAGRTTGTTCCTGTGCCTGTTCTTTCAGCTGCTCAGTCCTTTGCATTTCCTTGTCTGTTTTACCTGAAAAGAATGGTCCTCATTCCCTTACTCYCCTGCTCCCCAAGCAGGTACCAGGATGGATGTTGGGAAGGACAGATCACCTTATTTCCCTGCAGTTTCTTCCCTTCTCCAAGTAGCCTCTCTCAGTCCCTTGCAATCTGGCAGAGCTGTTGACTCCAGGCAATGCCTCTTGCTCCTGGGAACACCTGGAACAGCAGTTTCCCAACTGTTTAGACCTCTGGMGCGACTGTTGTGCTCTTCYAGTGGTGATGCAAACTATTGTGTACCAAACAGAAGCCCTCTGGCAGATGGTGTGTGATCCGGACTGCCTTCACATCCCCAAGGAGGACTTGAGGGCCATAGGGGCAAATTACCTCT